>ML794066.1:620270-631478 GCA_009831015.1 Picea engelmannii
ACCAGTGGGCTCAATGGTTACCCCTCGCCGAATGGTGGTACAACACTACATACCATACAGCCACTTGCATGACTCCTTTTGAAGCAGTGTATGGACAGAAGCCACCGTCAGTTCTCTCATACTTACCGGGTACCTCGAAGGTCTAGGTAGTTGACCAAACACTTACAGTCCGAGAGGATATTCTTCGTACCCTTAAAGAGAACTTGGTCATGGCCCAGAATAGAATGAAGTAGCAAGCAAATCAAGGTCGCTCGGAACGTCAATTTGTAGAAGGGGATCAGGTGTTTCTGCGACTGCAACCATATAAGCAAACTCCCCTCAAGGCCGAGCAGTGTCAGAAGCTAGGACCCAAGTTTTATGGCCCTTACATAGTTCTCAAGCGTGTGGGACAAGTCGCATATCAGTTAGCTCTACCTAGTCAGTTGAAGCTACATCCAGTTTTTCATGTTTCATGCTTGAAGAAGGTGATTGGAACCAGGTGCCAAATTCAAACCAACCTTCCAGAGTTAGCTGAAGAAGGATCCATTTGGCTACAACCAGAAGCAGTTTTGGACCAGCGGGAGCGTCGCCTGCGTCAGAGAACCATCAAGGAAGTGCTAGTACAATGGAAAGATATGACTCCAACAAATGCCACTTGGGAACCAGCTACAATTCTACAGCAGTTTCCAAATCTCAAGCCTTGAGGACAAGGCTGTTTTTAAGGGGGCGGACATGTTAAGGTCCTAACTCGCACATAGGTAGATCAATGTATTCGGATGTAATAAAGGTCAATATTAATAAGACCTTTCAATAAAATAGAATAAGGAAGATGTAAGAAGACCTAATATAAGCTTCCACTTCTAGAAGGATATTCCTCTAGATGCTTCTCTTAATAGACATATTAGTATAAATAAGAGTCGAGGGTATGAAAACCCTAGCTGGGAGATTATTGTAACAGAGCACTGCTCGACTGGAGGTTGCCCCCTCGAAGAGGCCCGTGAACATTGCTATCTAATTCAAAGTGCTATTTATGTTGCTATTTCGTATATCATTTCTATGTATTGTGAAGTTTATGCTGGATATTTTACTGTTATTCTGTCATTTCTAGCATTTCATTTCTATTCTACATATTTTATATATCTGGTATCTTGCAAATTGGGTAACTCGGTGTACACAGGCTACCATTTATTGGGTCATGTATACGTGACTGTGAAAAATATAGGGAACATATACTCAATGCTATACACAACTGTAAATGAAGCATCCCTTGTACAAGTCCGTAATCAATTATTTATATGGTTGCTACCTCAAATTTTGACTTTTATCTGGTAGGATGGTGCTAGAATCGAGAGAAAGGGAGCATGAGGAGGTAGATGTTGTTGTGGACAGAGATCTGAGGGCCTAAATGGCCTTGAAAAGATGTGGCTTATATACATTTTGGGCACTCAAAGGGATGAGGGCCTAGGTGAGGTTTCTTGAGATGCTTGTGGATTACCAAGACCCTGACAATGAAAGCTTCAACCTCAATGGGCAACCATTAAGGATTGAATTCAAGGATATATACTTTTTGACTGGGTTATCGCACTGTGGTGAGGTGGTAAACCTCAAATCATGGGGTTTATTGGGATAAATATATGCACTATTAATTCCCAACATTAAATTATCAACTAGGGAGTCGTAGACTTAGAGGTGCAAGCAAAATAAATGCAGCATTAGAGCCTAGTCTAGCCTATTCTAAAGATGAAAAAAACACTTCAAAATGGAGTGAATGAAAGCAAAGATGGGATTAAAATGAAAGTGAAGGAATCCAAAGTACAATAAATGAGATCAAGTGCGAGAAATAAACAAGAAAGGAAAGCAAGGAAATATGAAAGTAAATGCGAAATTTACCCAAACTGGCATTCAAATCAGTCAACTGGATGAGGTTACTCAAACCCTCATGTATGTGTGCTACTAACCTAAAGTGGAATTTACCAGTTTTAATAGCAAATCCACCAAACTCTTAATTAAACCTATATAGGAAAAATGGTGTAATGTAAAAACTTCAAAGAAACATGCTTTAGAGAGTTGTCCTCAAAAAAAGATATGCATGGGAATCAAAGTGAAATCAAAGTGGAGGTACAAAATTAGTTTTGCTTATGTGTGAAAATGAATGCGTGAGTACGATATTAATTTTTTTCTGTTTACAAGAATGAAATCACTCATAATCCTTCTAATTCTCCATCACATAACAATTCTACTTTATACAACATANATATATATATATATATATATATATATATATATATATATATATATATATATATATATATATATATATATACACAACAAATTGTGCGCATATAATATATTGTTGGCACATGGGCATACCCAGGGTTCAACGCTACAACAACACACCAAAAAAACCCTAACTACCGGCCCTTTCGGCAACACCTGCGAAGCAAATGAAGTCTCACCTGAGGTAGAGGCAGGGGTGGTTGCAGGACTCCAATGTATGCAACCTTAGCTGGCACATAGATCTATGATTCAAACACTTAATATAGCACTTAGAAGTTAACATTAATCAATATTCAGTCTTTAGTAACAACACAGAAAAACCCTAATTACAGAGCATCGTAGTATTTAACCAGATCCAACATCTAATAGCACTTAGCATGAAAGGAACACATTAGATCCAACAGATTCAAGCACTAAGAATACTCACATAGGTGATGCAAGAGCATCATATAAAGCCCAAGTGCGTGCCTAAAGCCAAGGAGACAGATGGATGCAGAGATGTAATTTAAACACATTTTTGTGAAAACATTTTGAAATTTAAAATCTAAAACATTAATGTAATGGATAGGAGGAAAGTGCAGTTTCATTTATATCTTAAAGATCCAAACTGATTTTGGGGTGTATGTTCCTATCCGCAGATGTAATAGGAATTTAAGTTTGTTTAATGCAAGTAGGTAGATTTAAATGATAGACTAGACATTTTTAGGAGATTAGGAGGGAAAGCGGATGATAGACACCCTCAACCCTTGTATCATTGTAACATAATTCAGAATTCGTAAGCTGTAGAGTTGCAGAGGAGAATAGAAGAGCATAAAGGATTTTTATGCATTTAGCTGTTATTTTCCATGTACAGGAGAACTGCAATTAATAGAAGAAAGCTTTGATTCCAAATCTATGTGTGTGTTATGGTTGTTAGAACCACTTGTTGAATGGTATGTTGGAGGATTCTTTATATTCTCTGTGTGCATTTTATTACAATTCTATGTGTGTGTGTATGCTCTGGAATTCTTCGTTGAATGTTTGAATTCTAGATAAGGGGAGAATGAGTTTTAGTTGTTTCTCTTTCTGAGAACTCTTGCAAAGAGTGGAGTGGAAGGTCTGCAAGGAGTGTGTCGACTAGGTTCTAAAATTCATCTCAGAACATTCAGAAGAGACTCAATTGTGCTTTTACAGGCAGGAGTGCTAGCAGAGCACAGAGCCGTGAAAAGTGTGTGTAGGCTAGGAGAAGGGAACAATTTCTTCAAACTCATAGAGGAGTTGAATAATTCTCTATTGCAAGGAGTGCACAGAGCTTCCCTCGAAGGATAGTCATGAGTTATCTCTAAGTGTGCAAGATTTGTGGACAGATAAGTCTTGAAGCCCATAATTCACCAAGGAAAGTTCGAAGACCCAGACAATTGATTTCGTTTGAAGGTTGCAGAGGGTGAGCAAAGGTCGAATTGGATCGAAATCAAGAAAGGAGTAGGTCCAAGTTCCTTTGCCAAAGTTCAAAATCGAAGGTTGTCAAGACAGAGACGGACGGTCTAAATTCTCCATGGAGAACTCACGAGATTGCGAGGACCATAGGATTGACAGGAGTTGCAAGATGGTTAGAGGCAGGAGAAACCCATCACCCAAGAGTCGAGGATCAGTGTGAGCATTGATCATGGCTTAAACCACGTCGTTGGATCATTTCATGAATTCGGGGTTCGTGAGTTTGGAAAACAGGCCAAATTCTTGGGCGCTCCAAGTCCCAAGTCGCGAAGTGTAGGGAAAAATATCCAAGCCATTGGATCTTGGCCATGGGAGAACTGTTGGATTGAACCCCGCATGGTATCGCGTTTCGGGGGTTCAAAGGTTGGGAAATAGTGCATTTGAATCGCGAAAGTCATGAAGTGTCGAGCGTTGAGGGCTCGTGTGGATAGGTGGCACATCCAGTAAACAAAGACCACGTGGTTGACAAGTGGCACAAACATACAGTGCGCAGAAAAAGGTCGAAGTGGGTGACAGGTGGCATACACACATCACTGTGGAGGAGTCAACACTCTATTGACTTATTTCATTTTGGGGATTTGCAAGGGAGGATCATGAGTGCTTAGCACTCCAACTCGTGAGTTGCGAGAGGTGCTAGAGTTAATCTCTAGCCGAAGGTCACTTGTAAAGGCGCTAATGAGGAGGAGCCATACCCGTATCATATCTTGGGTATCAGATGTTTGGAGTAAGAGGAGTCGAGAGTGTACGAATCTCCAACTCGTGAGATCACGAGTCGCAAAAGGAGCTTGTGTTAGTACCTTGGTCGTGGTCACTTTTCTAAGGGGTTAAANGGAGCATTGCATATCAACTGTTGCAGAGAGCGGTGGAATTGTGTTAAAAGCACCGAACTCACGAGACCCAAAAATCCTTTGCGGTCTTAATCAAGGATTTTTCTTAACTCTTGTCATGGTTTAGAAAATATCCTGCACAGATCTCGGCCTGAGGATCGGGGGTCTGCACTAGTTGTCGTATGAGAGCACATAACAAATTATTTACTTTCTGTAGTAGAGATAAAAGAGGAATTTTACAGCCATGCCGCCAAGAAGAAGAGAAAGGCCAATGCCTGATCCAGCAGTGGAAAGAGAGATGCATGAATTACATGCCAGGCTTGATGCCATGGAGACAACACAGAGGCAAACAGTCGACGCTGGAGATATCAACGAAGCTGAAAGTGAACATGAAGTTGGAAACGAAGGAGAAGAAATTGAAGTCGAAGATGCTGCAGAAGAACGCTTATTCAGAGTTGTTGCAAGGATAGGTGCCAGGGAAAAAATGGACATTCCAATGTACGAAGGCAACTTAGACATTGAGGAGCTACTAGAATGGTTTATATCTTTGGACAAATACTTCGACTATGAGGATGTCAAAGAGGATAAGAAAGTTAAGAATCCAGTCACTAGACTGAAGAGACATGCAACACTATGGTGGGATGAGCTACAGGCTCACATGCATTGCAAAGGCAAACAAAGAATCAAAAGCTGGGACAGAATGGTCGCAAAAATGAAGGCCAAATTCATACCCAGAGATTACCAAATCAATCTATTTCAGAGGATGTAGAATTTGAGGCAGATGTTGATGACGATGAAATAATACACCGAATATTTCTACAAGATAAACATCAGAGTAGGTCATCGGGAGAGAGATGATGAGAAATTTGGTAGATATATGAATGGTTTGCGATATGACATTCAGGACGAGATGAGCATGATGAACATCCGAACCATAGAAGATTCTTATCATATGGCTCTGATAGATGAAGAGAAGCTGAGACGAAAGCAAGGTCAAAGAGGCTGAGGTAGAATTCAAAGAAGAGGCAAGGAAATTTCCCAAGACAGAATGCAGAAGTCCAAAGATGAGGGAAAGAAACCTCAAACTCAATCTGAGAGAGGAGGAAGCTCGCAGGGGAGACAATATGCTGACTGAAACACTTTTCCTTGAGCCATAGGAAGAGGAAGAGGTAGACGAGGTGAAGTAACATTATTTTTCTGTGAAAAAATCGAACATAAATCCTATGAGTGTCCAGATAGGAAGAAATATGGTGAAACTCACATTATCGAAGCTCAAGGATGGAATGTTGAGGCAAAATACGCTAAGGGTGGAAGATCCTTAATGATGAGGAAAGTTCTCTTGAAGCTAGAGAAGGAGCCAGAGAACCCAGTCCAAAGGGACAATTTGTTTAGAACTTCTTGCAAGACCAAGGATAGGGTATGCAAGGTAATAGTGGACAGTGGAAGAACAGATAATCTAGTATCCACATAAATGGTGGAGAAGCTAGAATTGGAGACTGTAACACATATGAGCCCATACAAAGTATCGTGGTTTCAAAAAGGGCATCAGGTAACTATCACTAAACAATGTTTAGTTGAGTTTAAGATAGGTGGATATAAGGTTGAAATTTTATGTGATGTTATTCCCATAGACGTCTGTCATCTATTGCTGGGAAAACCATGGAAACATGACAGAAATGTGGTGCATGAAGGAAGAAATAACACATACACTCTGGAAAAAAATGGTAGAATGCATATGTTGTTGCCAATTAAGGATAAGGAGGTGAAAACAGAGATGAGCAATACTATAATTCTCATGAGTGGGAAGGATCTTCTTGATGAAGTCAATAAAGATGAATAAATGCAGTTTGTTGTGGTAAGAAAACCTAGAGTTGTCTTGACGAGTACTAAGATAGATGATTTACCAAAGGAAATTCAGGAATTGCTAGAGGATTTCGCTGATATTGTGCTGGAAAAATTACCTTGCTTATTGGTTCCCATCAAGAGCATAATTCATCATATCGATATTATATCGGGGGTGAATCTACCGAACAAAGAAACATACATATTGACGTCGCAGGATAATGAAGAGGTTAAAAGACAAGTCTAGGATTTGATGGACAAAGGATTAATTTGGGAGAGATGGAGTCCATGTGCTATTCCGATAGTGCTCATCCCAAAGAAATATGGTGGCTGGAGAATGTGTACAAACTCAAGGGAAATTAAAAATATTACCATCAAATACAGGTTTCCATTGCCAAGGATGGATGAATTGATGGATTGCTTGAGCAGAGCCAAATATTTTTCAAAGATTGATTTGAAAAGTGGCTATCACCAAATCAGGATGAGGGAAGGTGATGAATGGAAGACAACATTCAAGACAAATGAAGGACTGTATGAATGGATTGTCATGCCATTTAGCTTGACAAATGTGCCCAGTACTTTTATGAGGTTGATGAACGAAGTCTTAAAAGATTTCATAGGTAAGTTTGTAATCTCATATCTTGACAATATACTGATCTTCAGTCAAACTGAAGCATAACACTTTAATAATTTAGCTGTCGTGATGAGGATATTGCAACAAGAGAAATTGTTAATCAATATGAAGAAACCGTCATTTATGAGGACATAACTCATTTATTTGGGTTTTGTTATCTCTGCAAATGAATTGAAAATGGATCCGGAGAAGATAAAGGCAATTAAGGATTGGCCATCGCCGAAGAGCATGTTCGAAGTTCGAAGCTTCCATGGGTTGGCTAGCTTCTACAGGAAATTCATCCGAAACTTCAGTGGAATTAGTGCACCGATGATGGATATGGTGAAGAAGTAGAATAAATCTTTTCACTGGACAGACAAAGCGGAGAAGAGATTCAACCTGCTAAAGAAGAAGATCACTGAGCAACCAATTCTGGTTTTGCCATATTTCAGCAAAAACTTTTCGGTCAGGTGTGACGCAAGTATATTTGCCATTGGAGTGGTCTTGAGCCAAGACAGCAGGCCGATCGTGTATTTCATTGAAAAACTGAATGAAGAAAAGATCAAGTACTCCACGTATGACAAAGAATTCTACTCAGTCATACAAGCGCTGAAGAAATGGAGGCACTATTTTGTTCCCAAAGAGTTCATTTTGTACAACGATAATCACGCTTTGCAATTCATGACTTGATAGGAGAAGTTGAACCAAAAAAATGCTAAATGGGTTGATTTCATGTAGAATTTTACTTTTGTGATTAAACATGTTTCTGGAATTTCTAACAAAGTGGCTGATGCTTTGAGCAGGAAATATTTTCTATTGCAGGAATTCAGAGTCAAGACTTTGGGTTTTGATAACCTCAAAGAAATGTGCAGGCATGATCCAGATTTCAGAGAAGCATATGAGACATCTGTGAATCCAATTCTCAGGGACAAAAGCCAATGGACCAAGTATATGATCCAGGATGGATTATTGTTCAAAGGAAATCAACTATGTATTCTGAAATGCTCCATGAGGGAGAATTTGCTGAAGGAAAATCATAGTGGAGGATTGGTCGGACACTTTGGTCATGATAAAACATTCTTGAAGTTGAATGTCTCATACTGTTAGCCAGGGATGAGAACAGATGTCAATAAATTTGTGGATAGGTGCATAATTTTCCAGCATGCCAAGGGGAAGAGACAAAATACAGGGTTGTATCAACCATTTCCAGGGATGCGACAAGTATGGATTTTGTGTTAGGACTGACAAGGATGAAAAGGGGTTGTGAATCAATCTTCATGGTAGTTGACATATTTTCTAAAATGGCACATTTCATACCATACTAGAAAACCAGTGACACAACACACTTTGCCAATCTGTTTTTCAAGGAAGTTGTTAGACTTCACGGCTTACCCAAGAGTATTGTATCAGATAGAGATACCAAATTTGTTGGTCATTTCTAGAGGACCCTATGGAAGTATATGGGGACTAATTTGTATTTTAGCTCAACATATCACCCTCAGATGGATGGATAGATTGAGGCAGTGAATCAAAGTTTGGGAGATCTGTTGAGGATCCTAGTGACTGAACACCATAGTCAATGGGATCATATTCTGCCATAAGCGAAATTTTCTTACAACAATTCATTTAACAGAATCACAGAGTACAATCCATTCCAAATTGTATATGGAATGCAGCCAAGGGGAGTTTCTGAATTGAAAGATTCAGAACAAGCTGAATTCAGGAGTGCTAGTGCAGAGGACTTTGCAAAAGGAATAAAGGAGCCTCAAAGCATAATTAAGGAGCGGTTGCAGAGTTGAAGTCAAGAGTACAAGAATAGAGTATATCAACACAAGCGAGAACTTCAATTTGAAGTTGGCGATTTGATTCTTTCACATTTGAGGAAGGAAAGGTTCCCAAGGGGAATGTATAACAAGTTTAAGATGAAAAATATTGGACCATGCAAGGTCATAAGAAAATTTGGGGCAAACACATATGAGATTGAATTACCCTATGGGGTCAGAATCTCACCAATATTCAATGTCACGGATTTGTACCCTTATAGAGATGAAGAAGAAGGAGCAGAAGATGAACAATAAAAGATTCAATGGAAAAAACAAATTCCTGTAGCTGAAAATCCACAGATGGAAAGAATAATTGACAAGAGGATTAGAATAAAGACCAAGTGAAAAGAGTATTTTGAATACTTGGTCAAGTGGAAAGGACATCCAGTTGAAGATGCCAGCTGGGAGAATGAAGCATAAATTCCAAGGCATGGACAGACCGTGCAAGAGATCATGAATGTGATTTTATGAAAATTTTCAAGCGAGGGAGTATGATGTAGGAGCATCGTATAAATCCCAAGTGCATGCCTAAAGCCAAGGAGACAGTTGGACACATAGATGTAATTTGAACACATTTTTGTGAAAACGTTTTGAAATTTAAAATCCAAAACATTAATGTAATGGATAGGAGGAAAGTGCAGTTGCATTTATATCTTGAAGATCCAAACTGATTTTGGGGCATATGTTCCTATTCGTGGATTTAATAGGAATTTAAGTTTGTTTAATGCAAGTAGGTATATTTAAATGATAGACTAGACAATTTTAGGAGCTTAGGAGGGAAAATGGATGATATACACCCTCAACCCTTGTATCTTTGTAACATCATTCAAAATTCGTAATTTGTAGAGCTGCAAAGGAGAATAGAAGAGCACAAAGGATTTTTATGCATTTAGTTGTTATTTTCCATGTACAGGAGCACTGGAATTAATAGAAGAAAGCTTTGATTCCAAATCTATGTGTGTGTTATGGTTGTTGGAACCACCTATTGAATGGTATGTTGTAGGCTTGTTTATATTCTATTTGTGCATTTTATTTCAATGTTATGTGTGTGTGTATGCTTTGGAATTCTTTGTTGAATGTTTGAATTATGGACAAGGGGAGAATGAGTTTTAGTTGTTTCTCTTTCTGAGAACTCTTGCAAAGAGTGCAATGGAGGGTCTATGAGGAGTGCATCGACCAAGTTCTGAAATTAATCTCAGAACACTCAGAAGAGACTCAATTGTGCTTTTACAGGAAGGAGTGCTAGCAAAGCACAGATTCATGCAAAGTGTGCGTAGGCTGGGAGAAGGGAAAAAATTTCTTCAAACTCATAGAGGAGTTGAAGAATTCTCTGTTGCAAGGAGTGCATAGATCTTCCCTCGAAGTATAACCGTGAGTTATCTCTAAGTGTGCAACATTCGTGCATAGAGAAGGCTTGAAGCCTAGAATTAACCAAGGAAAGGTCGAAGACCTAGACAATTGATTTCATTTGAAGGTCACAAAGGGTGAGAGAAGGTCGAATTGGATCGAAATCAAGAAAGGAGTAGGTCCAAGTGCCTTTGCAAAAGTTCATAATTGAAAGTTGTCAAGACAGAGACAGATGGTCTAAATTCTTTGTGGAGAACTCGCGAGATAGTGAGGACTGTAGGATTGACAGGAGTTGTAAGATGGTTAGAGGCAGGAGAAACCCATCACCCAGGAATCAAGGGTCAGCGTGAGCATTGATTGTGGTGTAACCCATGCCGTTGGATCCTTTCATGAATTCAAGGTTCATGATTTTGGAAGACAGGCCAAATTCTTGGGCGCTCCAAGTCCCGAGACGCGAAGTAGAGAGAAAAAGATCCAAGAAGTTGGATCTTGGCCACAGGAGAACTGTTGGACCGAACCCCACATGGTATCGTGTTTCTGGGGTTCAAAGGTTGGGAAACATTGCATTTGGATCGAAAAAGTCACGAAGTGTCGAGCGTCAAGGGCTTGTGCAGATAGGTGGCACATCTCGTAAGAGGAGACCACGTTGTTGACAGGTGGCACAAACATACAACGTGGAGAAAAAGGTCGAAGTGGGTGATAGGTGGCGTACACATGTCACTGTGGAGGAGTCAACACTCTGTTGACTTATTGCGTTTTGGGGATTTTCAAGGGAGGAGCACGAGCGTTCAACACTCCAACTCGCGAAGTCGGGAGTTGCGAGAGGTTCTAGAGTTAAGCTCCAGCCGAAGATCACTTGTAAAGGTGCTAACGAGGAGGACCCATACCCATATCGCATCTTGGGTATCAGAGGTTTGGATCAAGAGGAGTCGAGAGTCTTTGACTCTCCAACTCGGTAGATCGCGAGTCATGAAAGGAGATTGCACTAAGGCCTTGGTCGTGGTCACTTTTCCAAGGGGATGAAGAG
>ML794066.1:631518-652959 GCA_009831015.1 Picea engelmannii
CGGAGATTCACATCTCGGATGTTGCAGAGAGTGGTGGCATTGTGTTGAAAGAATCGAACTCATGAGACCCAAAAATATTGCGTGGTCTTACTCACGAATTTTGCTTAACTCTTGTCGTGGTTTAGAGAAGATCCTGCACGGATCTCGGCCTGAGAGTTGGGGGTCTACACCAATAGGTCAGATCTAGCATTAATTTACCTTATTAATCACAAAGAAACAACAGATCTATCTAACATTTATAAAGCACTAAGAAAATCACACATCAATACATAACACCAAGTAGAGAAACACAACATATACATGGTTCACCCCCACCCCAGGGCTATGCACACCAACTCTTCTTATTTTTTATTATCTTTTGTCAATTAGTTACATACACAGAGCCTCAAAAACCCTACTCCACATAGGGTAGGAGATCTGCGCACTTTGCTAGATCCTCCTTCCCTGAGACAAGTTATAACACAAAGCCTCCTCTCAATATCTTACATTCTCTTGCACTGAGCTCTGCAAGCCTTATACAGTATGCACAAAAGCAATCTCTACTCAACACTTATCACTTTCAATCACACAGATCGAACTTGTAGGTCTCTTACTTACTTCACCTAGCTACTTATTTATTCATTTAAAAATATCCCTAAGCATGGGTAAACTCATGGGTCGATATTCCCATACCTGTTACATAATCCCAAAACCCAAAAAGCCCTAAAAAGGGGCCAAGATCCCATGATCTTCACTTCATCTTGCGCTCCATATTCGAGAGCTTGTTGAAGTCCCAAAAATAGGTCAATAATGACCAAGTATCCTCAAAACTTGGTCAAGGGCCAATAGGGCCCCAACACTCACCTGTGACTCATCCCGAGTCACTCTGATCTAGGTATTTTTGCTTCAAAATACTTGAGCTTGGCTCGAGCTACTTTGACTTGTTGTTGTGCTACAACATTTTTTTCTATGAATTCTTGGATGACTTCCTCGTTCACGGGTCCCTCTAGGCGTTGTTCAACTATAGCAACAACTTGCTCTAGTTCTGGTCCTCGACCTTCTATCTCTGTGAATAGTTAGTGAGCCTCATCCTGTACATGTTGGAGCCTCTCATTCACTTCCATGAATTTTCTCTGAACAGTCTGAACCTACTATTGGGTAGTGCGTTGCTCTTGGGATCACTTCATTCTTTCAATAGCTGACAGGGGCTTCAACTGCACATGTATTGTTTCTTCTTACTGCTTCGCCTCCTAGAGCTGCGACTCTAGTGCCTTTAGTTATTCATTCTCAGTGAGTTTCTCATAATTCTAAGCACTATGACCACTGAATTGCTTGCATTCCATGGCAAGGGCCTTTACTCTCTCGATGATGCTGAGGGCAGTTGCTTCTCTTTGATCGCTTACATCCTATAGAGTGTTGGGCACTGTATGGAGCTCTAGATCTATTATTCTTTGTTGTGTCTCCTAAATGACTTCCACAAGTTTCTCTACTTGATTCTCAATGCGTTCTTCTACCTGTGGTTTTAAGCCTGTCACAGAGCGAATTTCCCTATTGACTTCTTCTTTTACTTCAAATTTCCCTGCGAGCAACTGTTCTTTTTCTTGTTGCATTTGCACTTTATCTTCGTCAAACTTTGTATGGAGAGAAATATTATTCTTCTTTGCAACTCAACGTTGTTCTACAAGTACTCCTTGGACTTGCTTCAAGGCCTGGGTGGCTTGTTCTGTTTCTTATTGTGCTCTTCGAAGGTGAGCTTCGGTTGCATCTTCTAGTCGGTGGAGATGGGCTGGCTCATCTCCCAACTCTGGTTCTCCCGATGGTAGGGGCGCAGTAGATACTGCGCTACTGGACTGAAGGGACTACTGTGCCCCTCGGATTTCAACCTTAATTCTATCACACATTTCCTCCTACTTGGCTTCTTGTTTCTCCACAATTTCTAGTGAAGCATCGTTTAGAGTTGCTATGATGAAGTCAAAATCATCAGGAGTGAGTGTAGTCTGCATCTTGGTCACAGTGGCTCTCGATTTCTTCCAGGAAGAAGGTTTCGGGGGAGAAATATTCCTCTTATTCAAGGGGTCAACCTTGTCTCTGGGTGGTGTTACTTTGCCTTTCTTTTATTCAACTTCTCCATTCTTTATCTCTTCTTCTTCGGGATCACCCGCTTGGTCAGGTGATACAAAAGAAGTCTTCCCTGAGGCGCTGCTTAAGTCTTGGACCTCTTCTGTCTTCTTTCTTTTGTTGGTTCTAGGTGTGTCATGTTCTTTGTGAGTGGTCCCCAGGCTGTCCAGTTCAGGGTTACCGAGGATAAGGAGGTCTTCTGACCAGTCCTTAGTGATCTCCTCAATGTCTTCTTCCGTGAGTTTATAGTACGACTAGAGATACTCCTTATGTTCATTGGATCGCGTTGTTGTAGATGAAATTTCGATCTGTGATGAACATCATCAGAGGTCAGAATCTCTGTAAGGTATTTAGAGTCATGTGAGGTTCTTCTTGTATGGCTCTCTTCAGATGAAGGTAGTAGGTATGAAAAACAACGTTCAACTGCCATTGTTTTTCATATCACTTGAGTACCAAAGGGTAGTGAACTTCGTAGCAAGCAGCTTGAAGGGTTCAATATCAAGGAATTTTTTACCTTCCGGCATATCCCAGGAAACAAAGGCGATAAGGATCAAGAGCCAAATTAAGTGGAACTCATAGCCCTGATCCTGTGCTTCACGATAGTCTAGCTCAAGTTGATTGACTAGGTACTTCACGCAGTTCATCTGTAGACCTTCTACACACTTCCCCGCGAGGTCAACAATGAATCTCGTGACCTACGTGGGTCTGTTCTTTTGTACCATATTTCCAACTATTAACTGACATTCTAGGCGCACTGCGCCATTCTGGATGGAGGGTACCTTGTAGCCTCGCGTCCCCTTCTCCACATCGCCATATGTATCCTTGATCTTTTGTTCTAGTGTGCGATCTATGGCTTTTCTTGGATAGAACTCCTATGGATCAAGTCCTTGCATACTCAACCTTTTGATCCTATGGATCAGTGTCGGATCGACTATAATACAATGGTCTAGCCATAAATAGTCGCCATGGTAACATGATAGTAGCATATTGACACAAGAAACTTCCTGGTGCCTTCTGAAGTGTGGGATTTTCATGACATTCAACAAGGTGGACTACGCGAGGTTCATCATCCATGGCTGGGGGATTATCTTTGAATTCTTCCCCTTTGTCTTGGTTAGGTACTTATACGGGGTGAGCATATTATAGTTCTTGTGATCCCTGAGGTTGAAGTCACTGAAATTCAACGATGCGATCTTGTCCTGCTGTGCCCGAACTGCACGTATCCCCTTTGGGAGGTACGCAGTAACCAAGGTGTACTCTAAATATCTTGGCACACTAACATGACTCACCGCACCAGCCAGAGGTGGGATGTAATCAGGAAGTATGGATGAGATCAATTTCGCATTGGCTAAGTCGTCTCTATTCTTGTTTCTCTTCTCTTTTGTCGGTTGGGATGGCCCTGATCTCCAAGCAGTCGACAGAGAGGCTTTCACTCCTCTTGTCGATGATGCTTGTATACCTGCAGACATCGAAATTACTCTTTCAGTCATTAGGTCAATGATAACTTCTTCGACAATTTTCTCTGTAGCATTGAGATCATCCGACATACATGGTTGGGGTTGAAAATCTCGAGTTCGAAGAGTAATCTCTCAATGAAATGGGATAGATGGAAATAGTGCGATGATCACTGTGCGAGAATCAACTAATCTATGGGCTCAAATTCATGGTTAGAAAAAGTGTTCTCGGTGCATGGTGCGATGAGATAAATAGATAACTTGGAAACAGATCTCCCCAATGGATGAGAAGCCTTCATTAACTCAGTTGTGTCCGTTACGACGCGATCATAATGATCTGGTGGTGAGCTGTCTAACCATAAATGCCTTTCTTCCAGTTCAGGTGGTCGTTCTAATGGTTATATTGTTCCCAATGGCTATATTTCTTTGCCATGGTGAAGTGCCATGTGTTGTTGTTCTGATATCCCGACAAAGTTCCAATTTTGCAAATTTTTCTTCTGTGAAGTTCCTTGTGGAACTTTCTGTAATTTTTCGATCTTATCTCTTTTCTTACTCAGTTTTTGGGCCTTATTTTCAGTGAGCTTCACCTCGGTATTCCTTTTTCCATTCTGATTCTTATCTTCTTTTGGAAAAGTAACTTCATGCTATTGAGATTCTTTCCTAAAATTCAAGGGTAATACTTCTTCCTTATCTAGGGTAGGTACTTCAGTCTTCCATGGGTCTTCTAGTGTTCTTCCAGTTTTGACATCCAAGTCTATGGTTTTAAATATCCTCGCTTGGTTCTCTTGTTCTTCAATCAAGTGTGTGATCCTCCTTGTCATGAAATCTTTTAACTATTGCTTCTTTTGTTCCAAGATTTCTTCTTCTTTCCTTCTGGCATGATCTCTCTCAATCCAAGGTTTTCCTAGTAACATAGCAAATGGATCACTGTCCTCAATAAATTTAACAACTTCAAATTCCTCCTCTGTCGAAGTTCCATTAGCACTCATAGATATCTGGGTGATCTTTCCACATAGGTTTATCAACTTTCTTCTGAATAATTCTATTCCTCCCAATGAAGGAATCATAGCAGGCCTTCCTAAAGTTTCCAAGTTATTTCTGTCATAATATTCACCTGTGTTTCTTCATCCAGAACACATTCAATGTTGAAGTCTCCTATTCTTTCTTCTATCCAGTATTTTTCTTTGAAGATCTCTGATAAGCTGACATTTCAGTAGTCATTCGGGGTTTCTTTCATCTGTAGCAATACTTTCTCTTATTCTTTCTAGGGTTCTGTTCGAGTTTCAGTTATTTGACCTTTCTCATGGTCTTCTTATCTCATATTCATCCTTTCAACCTTAGCAATCATTCTAGGGAAATCTAAAACTTTGTGATTCATAGCTTTACAACAAAGACAACTAGGTCTTCTTCTAGGCCATTCCTTAGCAAGATACCCTGGTTTTCTGCAATTGTAACAAAGATTTAATCTTCTCTTTCTCTTAAATGATCCCCAACCTTTTATGTACTACGCGCTAGGATCATAGTAGCTAACCTACAAAAAATTATTTCTAGGATCCTGCATCCATTTGTTAGTCCAAACATTCTCTCTATGCATAGGTATAACATATCTTTCACTATTCTTATTAGATATACTCACATCAAATCTTTTTTCATCTATCAGTGCCCTAGTTTTCAAGCTAGGACAGATTTTATCAAACATACCTAGATCCATACTCTAGAAAAAAAAATTCCACTTATCTTACTTCTACAGAGCACAAAGCTTCCAGATCTAAAACTTTTCACTATTTTTACCTTTATCAGAGCATAGAGCTTGCATATATTACCTCTTTTCTTCATATCTGACCCTGCTTGGCATAGAGATTCAAGTAGATTACTGCACACTAGAGAGACAAATATACACACAGAGCTTTCACAATTTAAGGTCGGATCTTCGCAAAGATTCTTCTTCCTTAGTTCCCAGCAATCACATTTTTAGGTCCCGACAAAGGAACCATTTGTTGGCACATGGGAAGACCCAGGGTTCAACGCTACAACAATGCACCAACAAAACCCTAACTACCAGCCCTTTCAGAAACACCTGCAAATCATATGAAGTCTCACCTGAGGTAGAGGTAGGGGTGGTTGCAGGACTCAGATGTTTGCAACCCTAGTTGGGACATAGATCTGTGATTCGAACACTTAATATAGCACTTAGCAGTTAACATTCATCAATATTAAGTCTTTAGTAACAACGCAGACAAACCCTAATTATAGAGCATCATAGTATTTAACTAGATCCAACATCTAATAGCACTTAGCATGAAAGGAACACATTAGATTCAATAGATTCAAGCACTAAGCATACTCACATAGGTAAGATCTAGCATTCATTAAACTTATTAAGCACAAAGAAACATTAGATCTATCTAACATTCATAAAGCACTAAACAAATCACACATAAACACATCAATACATAACACCAAGCAGAGCAACACAACATATACGTGGTTCACTCCCACCTTGGGGCTACGTCCACCAACTCTTATTCTTTTCTATTATCCGTTGTTAATCAGTTACATGCATAGAGCCTCAAAAACCCTACTCTGCATAGGGTAGGAGATCTGCGCACTTCACTAGATCCTCCTTCCCTGAGATAGGTTACAGCACAAATCCTCCTCTCAATCTCTTACACTCGCTTGCACTGAGCTCTGCAAGCCTTGTACAGTATGCACAATGTAATATCTACTCAACACTTAGCACTTTCAATCACACAGATTGAACTTGTAGGTCTCTTACTTACTTCACCTAGATACTTATTTATACATTGCAAAATAGGCCTAAGCATGGGTAAACTCATGGGCCGATATTCCCATACCCGTTACACAATCCCAAAACCCAAAAATTCCTAAAAAGGGGTTGAGATCCCACGATCTTTGCTTCGTCTTGCGCTCTGTCTTCGACAGCTTGTCGAAGTCCCAAAAATAGGTCAATTATGACCAAGTACCCTCAAAACTTGGTCAAGGGCATATATATATATATATATATATATATATATATATATTAAAAATGATGAAACTAAACAAAGTAACAACAATAATGAAACAATGTATTAAATATGTAACAAAAATGACAAAACAAAATAAAAAAAGTAAAAGTAAATAAAATAACAAAACAATATTTAAACAATGTAACTAACATAACTTAACTTCACATAACAACATAATAACAATCACATTACTTACATCATAACACAATAACATAAATTACACAACTTATATAACAAAAAAGTAATAAACAATATTAATATAATAATAATGACATTTCATAATTAACAAAACAATACTAACATGACCATCCATAACTCACATCACATAACTTACATAATATCAACACAATTCACAAATCAATAAAATATAACACGATGTCACCCATTATACACAACGAATATAACACATTACAAGAGACGAATATATCATGTATGCCGTGAAATATATAAAACGATGTTGAAATGAAACTAGATGGTGATAAACCCTATATATATAACATAGACAAAGATTCGTTATAGCGTTAGATTGAGGATGAAGAGCTATCAGTGTAAGAGTTGTTAGGATTGAAATGAATTAAAACGAAATGGGAATTAGCGAACATAAACAAAAAATTAGCAAAAGAAAACCAAATAAAACAACAGTTGTAATGAAATTAAATAAAATTACAAAGAAGGGACATCACCTGGGTCAAGGGGCCCTTCCCGACATGGGAAACGTGCCTGGAAACTAACTCAGACCGAAGATATGCTCAAAATTCCGATAAAAATAATACGTCCTTCATTGAAATCAAAGAAAACTTAGATTACAACATGATAGCACTCGACTCTTTGCAACACATATGATTACATAATAATAATAGTGAAATAATTATCTTTTATGTAATGTAAATTCTTCCCCATCTGATGTACACCTCTGTCTTTTATAGTATTACAAAATAGAAGAAACGATTGCTAAAGGGATAGCATCAAATCCCTTGGAAATTTGGTTTCATATTTAAAAAAAAAATACATTCAAATACTTTTGTTATGATTCCCGATCATTTTGAATTGAAATTTGTCATTTTCCTTATTTGATTTTCATTGGATATGACTTGGAGTTGGTTTAATAAATCTTGACACATCTTTTTATAAATCTGGGTGTTTTGTTCACGGTGATTTCAAATCTAGACACATCCCAAATTTTTTGTAAATGTCAATTAAATAACCAACAATAACTCCTCAAAGGTTCCTTTGTTTGGAAAACAGTTCATGTGAGACACAAATTTCCATGCTGGGAACAAAACCCATGTTCCAAATTCTTCCAATTTGTCTTCGTGTGCACGAAAATTGAGGTCGAAGTTTACTGTCTAGAACTTTTATTAATTTGACTAAATTATTCCCCATGAGTTGGAGGTCCACATGTGTGACCTGGGTGGATTTTGAGACACGTTTCTACACGCTGACATCTCCATGAAGAAAACCCACATTCCCAATTTTTCTTAGAAATGCATGAATATTCCAAATAATGGAAGGTACCAGAATGAGAGTGTTGAGTAGGAATGCTGAAATGCAGTAATGGTACATGAATGTTGATCGTGTTAGTACAAGAATCACACTTTGCAAACCATCATCAGTAAACCATGATATAATCATATTTTAATAACTAAAAACATATAAAAAATAATGTATTAACCACATTGGATATAATAACGAATGATGGAATTTAATTAGGGTTTATGGTGTGTATTAACAACAAAATGCGAGAAAAGGTTAAATAATGAATGTTTTTGTATAGCAGAAAACATGGAAAAAGTGGAGCACAATAGGGAGTTGGGAGTGAAATCAAGATAGAGGAGTACATAAATGATCACTGTCTAGCAGGGACCCCGAAGTTCGAGAGTCAAATCCCCATCCGAGTGATAAACAATCTCAGCCTCATGATTGTTGTCCTCGTGTTGACTAGGATCACAGGATCGACTTCGTTGCACCAAGCATCGAGGTCGCTCATGTTCTATGTTGTAGAGTGCTTGAGACCCACAGTATATGATCAATGTACCTCACTACTGTCTAATATAAAGAGACCGTTGGTAGAGTGCAAACAAGGTAGCAAGAGGAACTTCGTCTTTGCCTCTATCTTATGTAGCTTTTCCTTTGAGCAGGTTCCAGGTTTGGGACCTAGATTTGAGATATTCCAAGAGGACCTTGCGATCCAGCCATGGCACAGTGGACCGAGGTAATGAGATGACATGGGGGAGGTAGTGTTCCCACACCCTACAATGAGGATTTCTTCTACTGGTGGAGGAGACAAGTGATTTCTATGGATGACTACCCCTATGGAGGGATTAACTTCAAAGGGGACCCTCACATGCCACTCTCACCAGGGACTGCCTATGGGGACATAGGTATGTGAAATGTATTTAAATATTTCATTTTTTTGTATTTTTGTATAGGGAAACACAAATAGTTTTGGATGATGCTTAAGTACTAACTAGACACTTATGTGACACAGACGTGGGTCCACAACGGTCGGATGAGATTCCCCGACATCATTATAGGCACTAGGGAGATGAGGTGGTGAGAGGAGAAGCTGAGAGATTTCTTCAAAACGTGCAGGGCAACTTGTCTCGTTTGACTCATAGGATTTTGATGGTTCAAGTAGAGGATCTGTCGAAAGCCATGCAGCGGAAAGCGGTTGGTGTACCCAGAGCTTGGGTGCGAATCTTTCGACATATCACAAACTCCATAGTTTGTTACCATGACACACACCCGACACCATAGGCATAGATGTCATGGATCTTGTATTATCGATTTTATATGTGTATTGAGGGTGTTAGCCCCAATTTTGTACTATCAACACCATATTTTTTTGAAATATATATAAAACAGCGATCTTCGGCCTTACTTATATTACAATGTGTACATTGATGAGATGGTTTTATTTTCTTTAGTTATGTGACAAATGCCAATCTAAAACGAAATTAGCATAACCATCGGGTTACATGATTAGAACTCCTAGGTATGTGATAATAAGTAATAAAATCAAACTCTCGTTCTAAATACGTACCTGTAAGAATTGTCAGAGTAAAGTAGGATCATGCACGTAGTAACTGTCGTTCAACTAACATACTACTAAATGGGAATCAAGGCGAACCTCTAAAGAGAGAATACCATGTGAGATAAAATCGCGCAAAAGTTCTATAACAATGCTCTATTCGACCACATTATTCGTGGATGGCCCTAGGCATACACCACCTGAAGTAGATCCTCGGGTGAGTAAACCACCCAAGTGGCGGAAGCCAAGTTTTGTGTATGATGACTGGATCTGTCTGTGAATCCTAAGTAGATCGAAGACTCCGTTGACATCTTCCAACCAAGGGAAAACTTGATAAGTAAGATGAAGATGAAAAAGAAAGGGAAAATATATATACACTAAATTACATTAGTATACAAATATTTCCACTCAAGCTTAGGGCTTAAGAGTAATATTGTTTCAAGTAGAGACCATTCTTGGGCTTGGCCAACATGTTCCCTTCATAATCTTCTAAATCATAGGCTCCATTTTCTAAGAAACATCGCACGATATAGGGACCGTGCCACATGGGTTTAAACTTGACTTCCCCTAGCGGTTCTTTGGCTTGATCATATAAGAGGACCAAGTCACTCTCATCATACAACCGAGGACAGAAAGACTTATCGTACTAGACCTTGACATGTCTTTTGTTCACCTCGATAGTCATAGACGATTTTCGACGATGCTCGTCAAGACTCTCTAGGTGTACAAGGCGTCCCTCAAGATCATAAGTGTCAAGCAAGAGCACGAATGCCAACTTAAGAGAAGGGATTTCACATTCAATAGGTAAAATTGACTCCACTATGTACTAACTAGAAAGGGGAAAAACTAGTGGCAGTCTTGACCAAGGTTCGGTATGCCCAGAGTGTGGGATATAGCATAATGTGCCTGTCATAGTTACTCTAGATGATAGTTTTTTGCAAAATGGTCATGAGAGACTTGTTGACGACCTTTAGCTGTCCATTTTCCTAGGGGTAATGAGGGAAATAATGACCATGCTTAAACCTCAGCTTAGATTCTATCTCTTCCATCATTTTGTTCTAAAAGTGACTACCATGATCAGTGACAATCTTACTTAGGATACCGAATCGGGCGATAATTTGATTGAATACGAAGAAAGAGGTAGTCTTCCCATTAGATTTAAATGTAGGCATGGCCTCAACCCACTTAGTAAAGTAGTCGACGACCACGATAATGTGTTTATTCCCCCCAGTCGAAGTTGGGCTGCAATCTATGAAGTCCACTCCCCACTTGGTGAAGGGATCGACGATAATGACTGGGTGAAGAGGGGATGGATGTGAGCGCATTTTCCAAGTGAACAACTGGCAGGGATGACACTTCTTAACCACTTCAATACAATCTTTAAATATAGACAGCCAGAAATAACCGGCTCACAAAATCTTTTGGGTTTTCGCAAGCCCGGATAGATGACCACCACAAGCCCCACTGTGGAAATTGTTTAGGACTAACTCGGTTTCGCCATGAGTTAAAAAATGACAGAATATGTTTTATATTCCTCGACAATACAAAGTGTCATCGACGATAGTATAATTCTTATCTTGGTATCATACACATCATCAGTCATCTCGCGAGAGATGCTAAGGGAACTTTAAAGTTTGAAGATACAAAACAATGTCTCCATACCAGAGGTCAGATGAAGAGACACGAAAAATGTGTTCATTCGCAAACGAATCAACGTGGATAACATCCTCATCTAATTGTGGAAAGTTGGATATTAACTCCGCGAAGACTAGTGACTTCTTGGATTTCGCAGAAGCAAAATCGAGATCAAATTCTTGTAATGTGACAATCCATTTATTATATTTTACCCCTACGATACACCTAGTAAGGATGTATTAAAATGGAATGACATCGTCCACCACAATAGTCTTGTAAATAAATATATAATGACATAAACCCTGGACTACGTGATTGACATCCAAAGATAGCTTTTCAACGTGAGAATAATTAAGCTCAGGACCAACTAGTTTTCAAATAAGATAGTGGATGATGTGCTCGCAGAACTCATCATCCACGTGAACCAAAACCATACCAATCATCTCCTCAGACACGATGATATGAAACAAGTAATCCTCACTATAGTCAGGAGACTTTAGTAGAGGCACCGATACCAAGGCTTTCTTCAAAGCTTCGAAGGAATCTTGGGCTTGCTCATCCCAGATAAAAGGGGTGTTCTTCTTCAAAAGATGCATGAAACCCTTAGTGATATTGGCATAGTTTACTATAAGCCAACGCAAAAAGTTACATTTCCCCTATAAACCTTAAAGTTTTCGAATAGTGCACGAGGGAGGCAATCGAAGTATTGCCTCAACCTTTAGCAGATATACCATGATCCCGGTCTCGAAAACTAGAAATCCCAAAAGACGACCAAACCTAATGCAAAAGATGCACTTATGAGGGTTCAATCATATTCTATAGTAATGACATCTTTCAAAAATAAGCGAAAGGTGCGTAGAGTGATCCTCTCTTTTACAAGAGCGAGTAGCAAGATCATCAAGGTAAGCTTCAAGTATATGCTTAAGATTATGGAATGCGAATGTCATAGCACGTTGGAAGGTTGCTCCAACATTTTTAAGGACAAAAAGCATTTTCTGGTATGAAAAAGTACCCCAAGGACAAATAAGTGTCATCTTGTGTTGATCCTCAGGTTTAATTTGAATTTGGTTATACCCTGAAAATTCATCCACAAAAGAAAACACTTTGCTTCCCGCACACTTGTTGAGAATCTGATCGATGAAAGGTGTTGCGAAGTTATCTTTAGGACAAGCCTTGTTCAATTCACGAAAGTCCATGCATACACAGATAGTTTCTTGCTTCTTATTCACCGGAAGGAGATTGGATACCCATTCAATCAAGGGAACCGGGTAGATGAAGGCAGCATTAAGTAGCTTCTCTACCTCTATGAGATTGATAGCTCTAATACGTTGTGAAACAGTTTTAGCGTCCGAATACATTCTAATCTCATGCTTGAAAATATGAGGGTTGATTCCTGGCATCTCTTCAAATTACCAAGCAAATACATCTCGGAATTCCTTGAAGAGTTCGGTGTAGATCAAGAATTATTTTGGTGAACAATCGGCACCGATATGTATGTTTTCAATCTTGTCAAGGGTATGAGAGATATCAATCGTGATGGTAGGAGAAATACTCTCCATATTTCCTTCGGCATAAATTTCATGCATATCAAGTGGAACTATGGCGTGACCGACTATCTCGCTCAAAGTAGATCGAAAGTCATCCTATTCGATTCTTTCAAGCTATGGGAGAAAATAAGAGTGATGATGCATATCATCCCAAGTTTTTTCAGAACCATTCATGGCTTCGATGATAGATTCATCCAAGGGTAAAGTCTTATTCAGGTAGTCATGTGAACAAGAAAACAAATTGGCCCACACGGGCCTAAGAATGAGATCCTCCTCGTCCATCAGCGAGGTAACATGATCGATATCAACGGAAGAGTCAAGAATAGATTGATACACAATATCTGTTGTCAATAGTGGCATGACCATTCCATCATGTGACTGACATTCACAAGACGAAGTCGAGGAATTTAGGGTACAAGGATCACTAAAATAGGAAGCGTGGAAAGGAATGGACTTCTCTGAGGAAACAGGGCTACTGGACATGGCGTAAACGTGGTGAATTGGTGCCATGAAGTTGAAAGTTCCCATAAGGGTAAATACATTTTGACATCGATATTCTCATTTTTCGGCTGAGAATTGTCGATTATGGGGATCGACAGTCCAACAGATGCATTGGGACTAGCATACACAAAGGATAATTGGTTTATCATCACGATCTTCCCTTCATGAGGAAAGCAAAGAGTACGAAAGACGGGTGACACGATGATAGTCATAGAATAGGTCCAAATGCATCCTAGTAACAAGTTATAATCAAGAGGTGCATCAACTATCTCAACCTCCACCTATACCATCTTCCCACCTAACTGGATTGGAAAGGTAGGAACAATATCGTGAGGGTGGAAGGAATGACTTTCAAAAGAAGTCAACATGTTCGATGATTTAGAAAGAGTTAGAGAACCAAGAGATTTCCAATAGATCAGAGAAATCACACATGTAGCAACATCTTCATCAACAACCACATGTTTGATGGTATACTTTGAGTACCCCATGTGGATTTGGAATGCTACATGGTAAGGCAGGCGAGGCTTCACATCTATGATGTCAAACTTGATAAATTTTGAGCCACTGGGTTCTAGAGCTCCTAACGAATATAGTAAGGCATTCCTATATGAAGGAAACATCTGGAGTACCTCCAAAGCCAACATCACATAAGGGGTTTGACCTAGGTCCTCAACAATAGAGTAGTTATGGGAGGATCTAGCATTTGGATTGTGGGTAGAGCACTTGAGTACTCCTTTCAGAATATGAGGCGATGGCTCTGGTTTTTCGATCTGTAAAGTCATCTCTGAAGGGGGAGGAGGAGATTCTAGACTAGCTATACCCTTTGAAGAACTATAATCTCGAGATCAAGTGGCTACATGAACTTTCACATTGACCATATTGATACACAAATGGTCATCGTCTTGCAATAGAGGGTTTTGACTCCCACCGATTGCATTTCTAGTGTTTGAGGAGCTTGAGGCCATGTGTTGTTTATGTGGTAAATGATTCGTTAACACGATGGGTGGTAGAGATAATAGCCTCGCAACTTCTACAAGTTTTGGGCATAAATGAGTAAGGTGATCATATGTACAAAGATTATAGGGAAATTTCACCTCACATCTTTCTTTCATTCCCTCTCCAACATTATTATTCATCTTCTCATTATTACCATTTTCCTTGTGTTTATTATTATTTTTCCCACCCTTACTATTATTATTACGTCCTTTCTTCTTATTCCCTTCTAGTTGTTGGTTACCATTTGGGTCAGTCAACAATTGCACAGATTGTACATCCTTCAACTGAGTGGCATTGGAAAACATAGACGAAGTTGGCCCTCCTGTAGACTGGTTTAGAGACAACTCTTTCAAATGGCTTGTCATTGAGTCTATGTATTTTACATTGGCGGAGCCTATAGTGCCATCGACATGAGGTCTGTGATTTTTTCTAGGGTCATAGGTTGACCATGGTGCATTTGGAAAAATGTGGTATAACATCCTAGACTGATCATATATAAGATATAACTGTTGGTCTTTGAATATCGCTTCTTCCTCAGTGGTAACCCCAGATGTAGCAAGACCCTTCGAGATAGGAGGCTGCTAAGACTTGAGGAACCATTCTAAAATAAAGGTTAGGGGTATGGAGGTCTTAATCGACCTCTTTCATCTATGCCACTCTTGGATATGATCCGAGATATGAGTGGTTGTGTCCTGGCGTAAAGTCGACAGAAGTTCTAGGCAAACATTGTAACGGACTGACAATTAGAAGTGGTTAAGGAAGACCAACACCATATGACTAAAGGTCCTACATGCCCCTCTAGGTAGCTCGATATACCATTTTGCAACGACCCCAATGATAGTGCATTGAAATAATATTAACCGAATGGAATCATCATTAAGGAAATTCGAGGAGAACCATAGGTTAAAGGTAGTAACGTGATCACTAGGATCCTTGCCATTCTTACCTTCGAATTTAGGAATTTCTGAAGGAAGTTTGGTGGAGATGGGAGGCCATGTAGGATAATGAGACACAGGGTCATTCATCAACTTAGACAAGTCTGGAAGATTAAGCGTGGCCAGAAAAGGGAGACAGGGTTGTGGCATCTGGCCCCAAGCTCCCTGGAAAGATTGTACTTGAGGAACTGAAGCCCATCCAAGGTTTTTGTAAGCACCATGGCCCTGTCCGGGATTATAAGACCCTCCTCCAGTTTGATTCATAAAAGGTTGGTTGGGCATCATTCCAGTAGGAATGTTATGATGGGGGTTATACAAATTACCCCAAGCTAGATTAGATATGGGGTGGGGGTGCCCAAGGCGTGAAACTAACCTCCTCTGGGTGTGAATCCGGAGGATAGAGGTGGATTTTTCATTCCAAACCTGTTGGTTGGAATTGACACTGAGGAGGTAGGGGTATAGGATGGAACTTGAGTAGAAGATTGTCTGCCAGGTTGGTTTCTCCACCCAGAAGAAAGAGGGTTAGACCCGAGGTTAAAAGAAGGAATACCTCCTATATTAGGAGTCATTTGAGGGATTTGAGAACCACCAAACGAAAATGCAGTATAAGGAGGTGTAGCTCCCCCAAGTCCAATGCTAGCATTACTGACAACAACTGGGATGGCGTTCGAAAACTATGAAGTAAAGTTTGTCATACATTGGAAAAGGGACTAGAGGCCATAGGGATGGACTGAACATTATAGCCCGGTGAGTTACCAAGATACGCAAATGGGTTCGAGGCAAGAGATTGAGCATTCACTATAGGACGAGCAGTAGTAATGATAGGTTCCTCTGGTACTACAACCATTGTGGTTGTAGGAGTCGAAGGGGTTCCATTAACTATGGTAGGTGTGGGAGTCGAATGGCTCCCAGTGTTCTGAATACTAGGTTCAATACTCATCCTTGTAGAATCACACGTCTAAATAGTGGAGGTGTGTGTACCACGTCTGATAACTCTATGTCTTTTAGAAGGAAAAGAATCAAAATCTGGTGGTAACTCTAACAAACGACAGGACTGGTGGGGACGTTGGTTCGACTCCATGATGACTTAAGACTCTAAATAAATAAATAAATCCTAAGGCTAACTAGTAATCAAAGAGCACACCAAAACTCAAACGGTCAATATGCACACAAATGGGGAAAATGGATGAAAGCAACCTCCCTCCCTAAAGAAGGTATGTCTCGTCCAAGAGGGACCTGAGACTCATTGCTAAATATTGGAGGTAACATAATCAGTTATAAGGGCCCTCATGGGCTTAACAACTAGTCATTCAGCTCCCCCCGGAGAGGTAATCCTCCATAAAGGTTGTGTGTTTTCTGACCCTTATCTGACCCAGGGTACCTATAGAATAACCCCTGCAAGTAACCTATGTGGCACCTAAGTCAAGAAACTAAGAAACCAATGTATAACCGATGCACATGCGAGCATTTGTAAGTCAGTTCCACTGTATGGGCAGGGTAACAAAGCCTGAAACCTTGAAAGTACCACCTCTCACGGAGGTAGAGGCACTAGCAATATCCCCATATACGAATAGATCCCTAGAAATATCTATGATGCTAAGAAGGTATCGGGTGGATATCCCTTCAACCAATCTCGTGTAGCCTCGTAATTAACTCTAGTGTGAGAGGAGCCTTCTGATATTACAAATTATATAATGTATTTCTCCACTCCCTTTGTCAGACACATATGTTCATTTAATTGCCTTGGATAAGTTTACTCAAAAAATCCTATTCCAAGTCACTATATCCTAAGCTAGTTTGTGCACCCTAGAAAATAAAATTGTGACTAATCAATTTTAAATCATAGTGTTATTTTTAATGGTCGTGCTTACTCAAAATGGTATGGTAGTGAAACTCATTATGTTATGACTTAGAAAAAAAATTAAATATGAATACAATGCAAAGTTCTAAATTCAATTTTTGATGAATGATATGCTTCTTAAAATAAATGCAATTTTCAATTTCAACTCTGCAATTCTAAAGTAAAAATGCAATCTTTCTTTACATGCATTAAGCTAATGACAAAGACTCAAAAGATAAAAAATGCCAAGCAATGCAAAATGCCTAATATTTTTGTATTTTCAATATAAGAAAAGAGAAAATGCATGGACTGGACACCAACTTGATATATAAAACTCTATTGTGTATAGAAAGTGATAACTCAAGTAGAATACCAAGGAGAAAAACATCCATCCCAATGTACAAGGACAATCAAAATGAAAATATGATGAGAACGACTCCACCCAAAAATTCAACCCCAGGTAGGTCTCTTGTCATCCCAGAGGCACTTAACAGTCACTCCAGAGACACAAGAAGCCTCAACAAACATCAAATCCCACCCAACAACCACCAAAACCAGTAAACAAGCACAAGAGGTTGATGTACGCAATTGTTTAGGGAAACAGTGTGTATGTACACAACTTGTAGAGGGACAACACATGTATATACATGATTGTCAAGCCAAAAACCACATATATGTTTCAAAAAAAAATCCAGGCAAGGAGAAAGCTGAAAAAATCAAACCCAGAGTGAACATAGGCTGTCAAGCAATGACATGATAAGACAGACAATAGGAACGAGAGAAATCTAATCAGAAACGTACTCCAAACCCTAAGAAAGAATATCGGTCCCCACTATGGTTGCGAATTTTGTTATGAGGAAATATCTCTATGGCTAGGGGTAAACCACAATAGATGGGAATGACTGCAGAAATCAACTCTATTCTCAAGTATGCTATATAAGCAAATATGCTAGCAAGAAAAGATAAAATGCCTACCTCGTCCAGTCGTTCAATGAATTACATCATTGATCACTTGACGCAAATCAATATACTTGCAACTAGTCCTGAACAGCCAAGCAAAGAAAGCATATGGTGATAATATATGATATTAGAACATTCAATAGCATAATCCATCAATAAACATGACAAATACACCCATGGAATAATAATTCAAATATTTTCAAGATATCAATTGAATGGGAAAAGAGTATTTCTATTAATATATGATCAATAGGAGTGAAAATCTTACAGACTTCTGTGTCGGCATGGTTTGGAACCGAGAAACTAAGTTCCTTCTATTTGGGCCTCCACCACTTCAATCCTCCACCAAAGGCAAGCTCATAGAAGAGAGATAATGAAGTTCTCAATCAAATAAAGGAAGAGCTTGGGGGATGAACATTGTGTTCAGACTCAAAGGACAAAGGGATGCAAACTCAATATAAATTAAATAATTTCTCCAAAGTAACTTTTCTCTCAAAGTTGAATTCTTTATCTTCTTTTCCATAGCTCAAAATTGACCCATTTATAGCCTTCAAGTGGAATTGAAAGGTCGAGTCAGAACGTTTCTAGTATATGAAAGGCCAAGGATCATAGATCTCTTGGCGTGACATGGAAACCCGACACCATTTTTATTTTTTGGGCACAAATCCTGATGTATGCGGGTTGTACTGGTGTAGCCTACATATACGCATGTTGTATAGTAGGCAATGTGCGTACATGTGGAAAAAATGTATTTTTTAGCTCTGGGATTTGAAGAAAGGGATGAAAAGTCTGCATAGGGAAATGGAAAAAGGCCCTTTGTGCAATATTTCATAGGGTGAGGAAAATATTTCTATAATAGATGTTTGCATCTTCCTAAGACATTCTCCATATGGTACTCCTCTATGACTAAGTTGAGTTGATATATGAGGATACTTATCCAAGAAGGGATAAGTGTGTATGGGATTATAGCCCAACGTCCCTTGTGGAGAGAACATGAGGACACATCCCTTGTGTAGAGAACATGAGGACATGTCAAGAGAGTTGACCTTGACGTCACACACTATGGGGAGTTGACCCTTGTATTTCTAAAGGGAGTATCCTCTATAAGTCCACATGGGAGTGCCATGTGTGACAAAAATTATCCAAATCGTACTCCTCTGCGACTGAGCTGAGATGATCTATGAGGAAACTTATCCAAGAAGGGATAAGTGGGTTTGGGATTATATCCAAAATTCCCTTGTGGAGAGAACATGAGGACATGTCCCTTGTGCAGAGCACATGATGAAATGTCAAGAGAGTTGACCTTGACATCACACACTATGGGGAGTTTGTTGGACAACTGAGAGGGGGGGGTGAATCAGTTGTTATTGTGCTTAAAAAATTATGCCCATTTTAAACTCTTTCTATAACACTCAATGATTATCACAATAATGCATGGAATTAAGAAATAGAACAATCACACACATGAAATATATAGAGACATATATTTCCTGAGGAAACCCATAAAGGGAAAAACCTCTTCTTCTTGATATGATAAGTAGTCTTTATTTTCTGTACATTATCATTCTTATGAGCACCAACTCCTTTTGAGGCTACCACCTCTATGTTACAAGAAGAAACTTGTTGAGAGCACCGACTCTCTGGTTCCTTTAGCACCCATGATCTAAAAATGAAGAAGACTTGTTTTCTTGAAAATATTTGCAAGATTTAATTTTATGTGTTAAAATGCAAATGGATCAAATTTGAAACACAACCTTAATAGAATTTACTCATTCAAGATGCATATAAATAACAACAATAAACAGTGAACATAAAACACATAACACAACAAATGATAAAGGAGTTCACCCCTCTCTTGGGCTACATCTCCTAGTCCAGCTTCCAATGGATCTTTTGTATTATTTTCTCAAATTGCTCAAAAATGTGCTTTACAATGCTCAAAATGCCAAATAGATGGCTCCAATGGCTCCAGAATGTCCAAAAACCCCTAGCTGGGCTTTTTCAGCACCTCATTTGGCCAAAAATTGAAGAAGATAGGCTTCCTGGAAGTTCCCCTTCAAACTTGTTGTCTCTGGATCGACAAATTGCACCCTTGTTGGCTCAACCTAGCCCCCACACATATTTAAGCATTAAAACTCAGCATTGGATGCAATCACACAAACAGTGTGAACTGTAGGATGGTTATGGGCGCACCTAGCCCCTAATCGCCAAGATCGAGGTCATGTGGCCCATGTGACCACGCACAAATGCAAAAGGGGCTCCGTCCCAAAGGCTAATAGAAAAGGGACAAGTGGCAGGCATTGGTTATAAAACTGTTTGAACCACAAAACAAATCCAAATCCATGCATGCGTGCGAATGGTGTAACATATGGTCATATGTTATTGTTTATACGACCGAGGGTTGGGGCTAAGCCCCATCCCGGGCCCCGTGCCAACCATACACATAAACAAATTCAAATATATTCAAAACCATTTATATAATAAGACTCATACGATGGCGCACCGGTTGGTGGCCCTTCCCAAGTCTCTTCCCCTGCCAGGAGGTTGTGGGGTCGAGTCCTGTCGGTTGCAAAGCTTTTAAACCACCAACCAAGTGACACGTGGCGACCATTGATTGGGCTACATGTCACCATACAATTAGCCACCAAGATGTCACATGTCAACATCTCATTCATCCACTAAACTGCCAACTGTCTGCCACTCAGCCTTGCCAGGTGTCTTACGGACTGCCACGTCAGCATCTGTACGGACTGTACAGTCAGCATCCCTTTTTTTGCCAGTTTGTCATTTTGAACAGAATGTGATATCTCTCACTCCCAACATCCACTTGAACCCAAACGAGTTGCATTGGGTTCATAATGATGAGGCCTACGCTCCCATTTGATTTGAAGTGATTCCGACCACTTTGAATTTTGAGCAAAATTTGATCCCTTGGATCATACCTCCCCATTGGAAAGATTTTGGACCTCCAAAAGACTATTTTCAGTCTATCTGAAGATGAGGGTATAGTTGCCTCACCTTTCCAACCTCAATCCACTTGGATTTGCTTGGATTTGTGCCTTTAAGACCAATTCGAAGATATTCCACATTTCCTCGTTTTGAAGTTCTCATTCTCCTATCAAGGATGGTGTCTTCATGCAGTTCTGCAAGATATTCTGGGGAGAAATCATCTATAGAAGGAATATGAACATGTTCTCCTTGATAATCAATCAAAGGAGGCTCATACAATTTCAAATTCTCAACATTAACAACTGCATACATTTTCACATAAGGAGACAAATCTAAACGGAAGGCATTGTTACCAATCTTGTCAATAATCTTAAAAGGACCATATCGAATTGGTTTCAATTTTTTACCTTCTCCTTTAAGCCTCTCCTTACTGATGTAAAGCCAAACTTCATCTCCAACTTGGAAACTGT
>ML794066.1:654318-668021 GCA_009831015.1 Picea engelmannii
TTTTTGCATATATGCCAATGGGTAAAATTGTCTTTTAATTGCAACAATAAAATCATTTCAAGAGGTTAAAATTTTACCATGTTTCTTCATGTCCTCCTGAGTCTTGGATTCCCACCAAATGAGTGTTGCACTATCCAATCTTATAGAAGCAAGCTGAATCTTAGTTTCATCATCTTGAATTTTTTGTATCCTACAATACACCTCAATTTGATGAATCCAATTATCTAATTTCTCAGCATTTACTTCTCCATTGTACATTGCCAATTCGAATTTAATATCAATCTTTAACATAGGAATTTGTGAAGGAGTTTTACCATGTTCTTTTGGAGAATTCAGAAGAGGTATTGAATTGGTAGAAGAAGAAGAAGATGGAGGTGAGGGTGGTGGAGAAGCACCATTCCCTCCATTTCCATTTGGAGTTTTATCACCACTGTCTCCCTTGTGCTTTGAAGGGTTGGAGCCTTCACCTTGCAATCCTGTATTCTTTTCCATCAAGATTTTCATCATTTCTCTCATTTCCATGACAACCTTTCTGAGATCTTCATCTTCTGTAGGAATATGTTCATGACTCTGTTCATGAGCCATACTTGGTGAATGCCTCCTTGAAACTTGTGGTGATGATATAAGCTTCCTCCTTGAAGGATGAGAACTTGGCTCTGCAAGTTGACCTTCTCCTTTTGTGAGTTTAAACCTTGTGAGCATCAGAAAACAAAACACTTGCAAACAATCAAGTCTTCAAAAACCTATGCTCTGATACCAACTTGATCTAAAAATGAAGAAGACTTGTATTCTTGAAAATATTTGCAAGATTTAATTTTATGTGTTAAAATGCAAATGGATCAAATTTGCAACACAACCTTAATAGAATTTACTCATTCAAGATGCATATAAACAACAACAATAAACAATGAACATAAAACACATAACACAACAAATGATAAAGGAGTTCACCCCTCTATTGGGCTACATCTCCTGGTCCAGCTTCAAATGGATCTTTTGTATTATTTCCTCAAAGTGCTCAAAAATGTGCTTTACAATGCTCAAAATTCCAAATAGATGGCTCCAATGGCTCCAGAATTTCCAAAAATCCCTAACTGGGTTTTTTCGGCACCTCGTTTGGCCAGCTATTGAAGAAGATAGGCTTCCTGGAAGTTCCCCTTCAAACTTGTTGTCTCTGGATCGACAAATTGCACCCTTGTTGGCTCAACCTAGCCCCCACGCATATTTAAGCATTAAAACTCAGCACCAGATGCAACTGTACAAATGGTGCGAACTGTACGAAGGTTATGGGCACACCTAGCCCCTAAGCACCAAGACCGAGGTCATGTGGCCCATGTGACCACGCGCAAATTCAAACGAGGCTCCGTCCCAAAGGCTAATAGAAAAGGGACAAGTGGTGGGCATTGGTTATAAAACCGTTTGAACCATAATACAAATCCAAATCTGTGTGCGCACACCAATGGTGTAACATATGGTCATATGTTATTATTTATACTACCGGGGGCTACGGCTAAGCCCCAGCCCGGGCCCCACGCCAACCATACACATAAAAAAATTCAAATATATTCAAAATAATTTATATAATAAGACTCATATGGTGGCGGGCCAGTTGGCGGCCCTTCCCAAGTCTCTTCCCCTGCCCATAGGTCGTGGGGTCAAGTCCTGCCGGTTGCAAAGCTTTTAAACCACCAAGCAGGTGACATGTGGAGGCCATTGATTGGGCCATGTGTCACCATACAATTAGCCACCAAGATGCCACATGTCAGCAGCTCATTCGTCCACTAAACTGCCAACTGTCTGCCACTCAGCCCTGCCACGTGTCATATGGACTGCCACGTCAGCATCCGTACAGACTGTATAGTCAACATCCCTTTTTTTGCCTGTTTGTCATTTTGAACAGAATGTGATATCTCTCGCTCCTGATGTCCATTTGAACCCAAACAAGTTGCGTTATGTTCGTAACAATGAGGCCTATGCTCCCATTTGATTTGAAGATATTCCGAGCACTTTGAATTTTGAGCAAAATTTGATCCCCTAGATCAACCCACTAGAAGGAAGCACCAACTCCCTGAGTGTTCCAGCACCGACTGGATGGAAGCACCAAATTCCAGTCACACAGGCACCAACCTGTATAACAGAGAACAATAGTTCTCCCTTGCACCACCCTACCACCCTGTTTTTTCTAGCTGCAACCAGATGGAAGCTACAACTCCCCGTGTTCAAGAACCCACTTGAAACTTTGAGGACAACAGTCCTCCCTACCACACTGATTATAAAAACTTCGCTTACTAAAATTTATTATAGTGATACACTATTTATCAATGGCTTACCAGTCTCATCATTGTTCTTCTACACTGCTCTGCTCTTCCTACATCGATTTCCTCCTGCTCCCTCACTTGCACTTTATGTTCTTCAACATTTTATGCTATGTGTGTCATGTCCATTCTATGTGGTATGCCTTTTATGTGTGTTTCAGTTGCTGTACACAAATTGCTTCTACCCACATGAATAACTCTCAACGAAAGAAACCATCTCTTCTTTGTTCTGCATATATTTTTCATTCCAAGTCCTCTACCAGATCATACGCCTAACTCTTCTTCCTCTCTTGGTGATTATGCTGAGTCTATTCTTCATCAGTGGTTGTTAACTTGAGATTATTTGGCTTCTCTGGCAGTTACAATATTCAACACTTTTCCATCTGTCAATCGTCTCTATGATAATTCTTCATTCCAATGGAAGTTACCCCAAGACTCTTCATCTCCTCTGGCGATCACCCTGCATCTCCTCGAGTTCTCTAGAAAATACAATCACTTCATTCTGGTAGTTACTGAGAAAAACCTTTGCATGCTCATCCCTTTGGCACCCTTTCCCTTCCTGAGAAAAAATTCATAGTGGGCACTAGATTTTCTTGCTAAGTCCCTTCCTTTCATGTGACCACCAACGGTGACCACTCATCAACCAGGATGACCCTTTGTGACTTCGCATTTCGGGTGTTCTCATGTGAGTCACCTCGATTTTCCCAACTCACGAAAGTCCAAAATAGAGCCTAGATTTTCTAGATCCTTCCCTTATTTTCCATTGATGTGACCTTGGCTATGACCAGGGGCCAAGCAAAAGGGTGCTTCGCAACTTCGCACATTGGATATCTAGCTACGAGTTTCCTCTTTTCTCCCAACTCACGAAACTCTGAAATGGAGCCTAGCGTTGCTAGCTCCTTCCCAAATATTCCATTGATGTGACCTCGACTGTGACCACAGGCCTAACTTCCGAGCTCTTATTGATCTCGGTCTAGCAAGTGCTAGCTCCTTCTTTTGATATGACCTTGGGAGATTCTCTCATGTGACCACACGATTGTGGGCGCGACCAAAGGTGGTTTGAGGGAAACCCTCTTTTCTCCCCACAATTCACTACAAAGCTCCACGTGTCCTTTATCCTAAACCATGGTTTCGATTGTGGCCCACCTTCAACATTTTAAATATCACACACCTTCAATCCTTGCAATGTGACGGGACCATCGATCTCACGATATTGACGGTGCTCATGAACGAATGGGTTAGATTTGTTCTTTCACAATATGAGGATTAGATCTAACCTCCCTAAATCAATGACTATGATTTACTTCATGGTGTAGGCTCTGAGAGTTTCAAATATCAAACCCATCTTTCCTATGTATGTCAATCTTCTAGAGTCGATGATCTGCAGACACCTATCCTTCTCAATCGATGGATATCCCTCCACTTTAGGAATTTCAAATGTCAAACTAAGAAACTCTCGAAGTGATTTTCTCCAGAGTTGTGGATCGTGTGCCACCTATCAATATTGACGATGGACGGTCCCTTATTACTTCGAAACTTCAGGAATTTTAAAATTCTTCTCTCCTACGCTCATCCAAAGGCTTAACCTTCATGCATTTATCTTTGGATCCAATGATTGTTGATCCTTCACACTCAGATCCAACGACTGAGATCTGTTCTCCTCTTCTACGTGCTCCTCCTGTCTAGACACTGATCCGACGACCATTATCGCTCCTCCTCCTGATCTTATGATTTCTTCCGAATTAGAAGGTTTTCTAAGTATTCAAAATTTTCGGCCTCCAAACCTTCTCCTCCAGGTCTCGTCTTTGTTGTTCTTGTTTTCCATCATTTTTGTTATTCTTATTTTCTTTCCTATTTTCTATCATTGTTATTGCCATCAATGACAAGTGCACTCTCCCTGTAAACATGCCATCATTGCTTGTTTTCTTGCCATCAATGACAAGCAACTTTGCCTGTAAACATACCAGCAATATCCCCCTTTGTCATTGATGGAAACCTTGAAAGACTACACCGTTATACTTAGACCTTCAACTATAGCATCCAGACCACACCTTTTATGCCCCTTTGACATCAATTTCAAAGAAAACATGCTCCCCGTGAGCTATTGTAGTACTTTTCAGAGGTATCAGATATTCATCCAACGCATACTCCCCCTGATTAGATAGACTATTTATCTTGATAACGAGGTCACGCCCAACTTCTGGTGTAGATACTCAAACTAAGATTTTGCAAGCGGTTTAGTGAAGATATCAGTAATTTGAAGTTTAGATGGAATATAATGCAAAGAAGCAATAGTGTTGGCCACTTGTTCCCTCAATAAGTGATACTTGATGGGTATATGTTTGGTCTTGGAGTGAAATACGAGATTGTTTGACACACTAATTGCACTAGTATTATCAAAATGAATTGGGATCGGTGCAGTCTATTTCACCTCCAAGTCTGCAAGTGTCTGAATCATCCACAATACTTGGGTACAACAAGTGGAAACTGCAATGTAGTTGATAAGGAAATGGAACCTTTCTTCTTGCTCAACCATGCTACAAGGGAAGCTCCTAAGAAGAATGCACCTCCACTCGTGCTTTTCCTTTTATCCACGCAGTTACCCCAATCAACATCTGAATAGACTGATAGTTGAAAATTTTGATTCCTAGGATATCATAGGACATTTTTCATTGTTCCTTTCAAGCATCTAAATACTCTCTTGACATCTAACAAATGACTCTATTTAGGTGCAACCTGATACCTTCCTACCATTCCAACAACATGCATTATATCTGGACGGGATGTTGTAATGTACAATAGGATGCCTATCATAGACCTATATGAGCTCTAATCAACATCAGGTGAGTCATCACCCTTGCTTGACTTGCATCCAGTGACCATATGTGCGCTCATAGATGTAAAATATTCCATTTGAAACATTTTCAACATTTCTTTTAGATATTTCTCCTAAGAAAGAAATATTCCTTCAAACCTTTGAGTAATTTGCAGACCAAGAAAAAATGGTAGTTCCCCTAACATAGACATTTCAAATTTAGACTGCATAGCAGAAGCAAACCATTGTAACAATGAAGCATTATTGCTTTTGAAGATGATTTCATCTACATAGACCAACACAATGAGAAAATCATTACCCTTTGTTTTGATATATAGATTGTTGTCAATTGTTCCTCTCTTGAACCTTTTGTCTTGTAGATACTTATCCAGTCTATAATACTAGGCACGAGGAGATTGTTTCAACCCATAGAAGGATTTCTTCATCTTGCAGACAAAGTCGGGGTTATATGATAGTTGAAAAACCTCTAGTTGTTCCATATAGACTTCTTCTTTTAGATCTCCATTTAGAAAATATGACTTGGCATCCATTAGATAGACTTTAAACTGTTTATGACAATCATAGGCAAGAAACATTCTAATAGCTTCTAATCTTGCTACAAGCGCAAATGTTTCATCAAAGTCTAGTCCTTTTGTTTAAGCATATCCTTTGCAGACCAATCTAGCCTTATTTCTTAGAATATTTCCTTGCTCATTCATCTTGTTTTTGTAGAGCCATTTTGATCCTATTACATTTTTATTTGTTGTCTTAGGAACGAGTTCCCAAGTGTCATTCTTTTAGATCTGGTATAGTTCCTCGTTCATTGATTTTAACCAATTTACATATTTACTGGCTTCATTAAAGTTCTTATGTTCCACCATGGATATGAAGGATATATGTGATTGCTCGGTGTCTTTGATTATCCTTCTCTTGGTTTGTACACCTTTGTCTTTCTCACCAATTATCTGACTTTCAGGATGATTCTTTTGAGTAATTCTGGAGGAAGGAGTTTCTGTTGATTGTTGTCCTGACTCTTCTTATCTAGGTGTCTCTTCTCCATCTGATTCTTGGACCTGTTCATATTCAAATTCGGTTGTGTCCTCTGTAGTAGACTCAATATTTCTCACCTCTCTTACGGGGACTCCTTCATCAACCTTCAAATCAATGTAATCAACTAATTTATGCAATATTTTAGTAAAGCATCTATATCCTTTACTATCGGTATCATATACTAAGAAGATGCCTTCATCAGCCCTATCATCACACTTGCCAATATTTTCATTATTATTCTTTATGTAGCACTTACTCCCAAAGACTTTGAAGTGTTTGATTCAAGCAGGTCTTCCATACCACAGTTCATAAGGTGTCATGTCACTATGTGGTCTTAGGTGGGCTTTGTTAAGAATATGGATTGTTGTGTGTATTGTTTCTACCCAGTAATTTTGGCCAATGTTCTTCTCATTCATCATTGACCTGGACATTTGTTGAACTGTTATGTTTTGCCTCTCAACTACTCCATTTTGTTGTGGATTTCCTGGGATTGTGTATTTTCTCTTGATCCCATGTTTATCACGGAATTGATTGAAATCACTTGACATAAATTCTCCTCCTCTGTCTGATCTTACTGCCTTTATCCTGTTGCCTATTTGCTTCCCAGTTAAATCCTTGAATATTTTAAATTTCTCAAATGGTTCAACTTTTTCATTGAGAAAAGAAACCCAAGTGAGTATGGAGTAGTCATCAATGACCAACATAAAGTAGATCTCTTGGATTTAAATTTTGTCCTGGTTAGCTTTCCTACTTGGCAGGCTTTACACACAGAATCTTGTGGCTTTGATATTCTTGGAAGATCTTTTACTGCCTCAAGATTTTTAAGCTTTATTAAGTGGTCAAACTTTAGATGTCCAAGTCCCCTATGCCATAACTAAATTTCATCATGTTTTCTTATATGACACTCTTCTCTATCTTATTTCAGCACATATACATTATTTTTTGTCCTTATGCCTTTAGCCACCACTTATCCCGAGTTTACAGAATTTATCTTACAATCTTTGGAGGTGAACACTACTTCACATCCTCTATCACACATTTGACTTACACTGAGAAAATTATGTTTTAGCCCATCTACAAGAAGAATATCCTGGGATTTTCCTTTACCGTTACTCAAACTCACCATCCCTTTACCCTTGCTTTTACCTGGTTCATCATTTCCAAAGGTTACATTTCCTGTTTTACTTTTACTTATAGACAAAAACTTATCCTTGTCTCCAGTCATGTTCTTGGAACATCGATTGTCTATATAACAGGGGTCTTTTTTTTTTGAGTTGAAAGTACTAGACCACATTTTTCACTATCTTTCTTTTTCCATGTGCTAGAATTTCTAGCTAAGGGATTTATCCTTGGATCTGCCTTGTAATTATTCAGATGGCAGGTTGCAAATTTGTGGCCAAAGTTATGAAAGTTATAACATTTGATCTCATTTGTCAATAGATCAAATTGATTGGTGCTACGTTGTCTACTCATTGGCTGCTAGGTTCTATGTTGCAAAGATTGTTTATTTATTGACCTCCTCAGTGGCATGTCTCTAAGCTTAATTTCACAATTTGCAATCTTATGAACAAAATTAGAACATTCAAAACAATAACCATGGAAGAAATTTTGGTGCCTGAAGGATGGCCTTCTTCTTAGTATTTGTTTCTCCATCTTCTGATGTCTTTGTTTTTTATCAGGGATCATCTTGTCTTGATTAGATTTTAGTGGCATAGTACTCACATGGTCTGATTGTCTGTTGACTTGGAACTTGATCATCTTTATTGGCTCTTTGTTTTATGGTTGTTTGTTGCTTGAACCACTTACATAACCTAAACCAATATTCAACAAAGAAGATCTTTGTTTCCTCAGAATGTCATTTAGTTCTACTGAGGATTTAATGCTTGGAATATTTTTGAGATACAATGCTTTAAAATTCTCCATCTCTTTTCTGGTTTTTACTACCTCTTCTTCCAAAGCTTCACATCTTTCCTTCTTCTCTGATAACTATTGTTTTAGAATTTCCTCTATTTTTTTTGCCTCTTCTAATTCCACTTTTAGTAAGGCAAAGTCTTCATCAGGTTTTTTACTGTCTTTCTCGAACTGTATCAACAATTGTTTTTGCTTTTTCTTCTTAGATCCGAGTCTAGCAATTTCTTCTAGGGCACTGATGAATTCTCCTTCCAAGTCAACCACAACTTATTCATCATTAACATCACTTCCTTTGATTTTATTATCATAATCCTATTTGGCCATTAGAATAAAGTCATTAACCTTATCTTCAATAGAAGAGTCACTTCTTTCATCATCTGAGGGATCATCATCATTGTTTACACAAAGGATTTTCTTCTTAAAATTATTCTCTTTATAAACCTTCTTATGTTTGTGCTTTTCTTCATTGGAATATGTCTGATCCTTTATTTTGTGAGGACACTTAGATGAAAAATGACCTATATTACCACAGTTGAAACATTTGAAGGGAAGTTTGCCTTGGTACCTGCCTGATCCTTTCTTTATCCTTCTCACAAATTTTGCTTCAATTTCAACAGGCTCATAATCCTCATTCTTATCTACTTTAAATGATGCTTCTCTAGAGGTGGGTTTATCTTTAACTATCCTCATTTCATATGCAGTCAAGGTTCCTAGAGGTTGATCAAAAGGAAAAGATTTTAGATCATTAAGTTGTTCTATAGCAGAGACCTTTGGGTTGATACTATCTGACAGAGATCTCAAAATTTTATGAACTAAACAGGCTTAATCAATTTTTTCACCAAGTCCCTTCATTGCATTTACTATATCTTCAACTCTTAGAAAGTACTTCCCAACAATTTCATCTTCTTTCATATTTATTTGTTCAAATTGTACTCTGTAGGTTTGAAGCTTGGCTTTCTTTACCTTCTCATTACCTTCTCATTACCTTCAAAACTGCTAATGAGTTTGTCCCACATTTTTTTGGTAGATTCTAAGTGCATAACTTTAAAAAAAAATTCTTCTACAAGCCCACTTAGAATATCATTCATAGCCTTAGAGTTGAAGATGAATTCTAGCTTGTCATACTTACAAGCTAGTACAATTGGATTTACATAACCAGTCTCTACCACATCCTAGACATCTGCACCTAAATCCATTATGTAGGTTCTCATCCTAACTTTCCATAAGGAAAAGTTTGTTCCATTGAATAAGGGGGACTTATTGGTTGAAGTTCCTTCATGTCTAGTCATCTTTAAGCTCTAGGATGTACCCTTAGATAAAAGGAACTAGCTCTGATACCAATTGTTGGACAAGTGAGAGGGGGGGGGGGGTGAATTAGTTGTTACTATGCTTAAACAATTATTACAGAACACTCAATGATGATCACAATAATGCAGGGAAGTAAGAAATAGAAAAATCACACACATGAAATATATAGAGACAGATATTTCCTAAGGAAACCCATAAAGGGAAAAACCTCTTCTTCTTGATATGATAAGTAGTCTTTATTTTCTATACATTATCATTCTTATGAGAACAAACTCCTTTTGAGGCTACCACCTCTGTTTTACAAGAAGAAACTTGCTGAGGGGACCGACTCTCTAGTTTCTTTAGCACCCACTAGAAGGAAGCACCAACTCCATGAGTGTTCCAACATCAACTAGATGGAGGCACCAACTTCCAGTCACATAGGCACCAACATGTATAACAAAGAACAATATTTCTCCTTTGCACCACCCTACCACCCTGTTTTTTTTGGCTGCAACCAGATGGAATCTACAACTCTTTGTTTTTAAGCACCCACTTGAAACTTTGAGCACAATAGTCCTCCCTAGAACCTCCCTACCACCCTGATTATAAAAACTTCACTTACTAAAATTTATTACAGTGATACACTATTTATCAATGGCTTACCAATCTCATCATTATTCTGCTACACTGCTCTGCTCTGCATGCATCAGTGTCCTCCTTCTCCCTCACTTGTGCTTTCTATTCTTCAACATTTTATACTCTGTGCGCCATGTCCATTCTAGGCACTATGCCTCTTTTGTGCATTTCAGCTGTTGTACACATCATGCTTCTACCCGCATGAATAAAGATCAACGAAAGCAACTATATCTTCTTTGTTTTGCATATATTTATCATGCCAATTCCTCTACCAGATCATACACCTAACTCTTCATCCTCTCTTGGTGATTATGCCGAGTATATTCTTCATCAGTGGTCATTATCCTAAAAATTTTTGGCTTCTCTGGAAGTTACAGTCTTTGATGTTTTTCCATATGTCAATCATCTCTATGATGAGTCCTCATTCCACTGCCAGTTACCTTGAGACTCTTCATCTCCTGTAGTGATCACTCTGTAGCTCCTCAAGTTCTCTAGAAGATACAATCACTTTGTTCTATCAGTTACTGAGAAAACGCTTTGTGCGCTCATCCCTTTGGCGCCTTTTCCCTTCTTGAGAAAAACTTCACAGTGGGCACTAGATTTTCTTTCTAAGACCCTTCCTTTCATGTGAACACTGGCGGTGACCACTCATCAACTAGGATGACCCTTTGCGACTTCACATTTCAGGTGTTCTCATGTGAGTCACCTCAATTTTCCCAACTTGTGAAAATATGAACTGGAGCCTAGCATTGCTAGCTCCTTCCCTTATTTTCCACTGATGAGACCTTGGCTGTGACTAGGGGCCAAGAAAAAGGGTGCTTCATGAGTTTGCACATCAGATATCCAGCTGTAATTTTCCTCGATTCTCCCAACTCACGAAACTCTGAAATGGAGCTTAGCATTGCTAGCTCCTTCCCTAATCGTCTGTTGATGTGACCTCAATTGTGACCACAGGACTAACTTCCGAGTGCTTAGCGATCTTGTTCTATCGAGTGGTAGCTCCTTCTTTTGATATGACCTTGGGCGATGCTCTCATGTGACCATGTGACTACAGGCACGGCTAAAGTTGGTTTGAGAGCAACCCTCTTTTTTCCCCGCAATTCACTACAAAGCTCCACATGTCCTTTCTCCTAAAACATGGTTTCAATTTTGGCCTGCCTTCAAAATTTTAAAGCTCATGCACCTTCAATCCCTACAATGCAATGGAACCGTCGATCTCATGATCTTGACAGTGCTCCTGAACAAATGGTTCAGATTTTCTCTTTCACGATCTACGGATCATATCTAACCTCCCTAAATCAATGACTATAATTTACTTCGTGGTCTGAGATCCAGGATTTTCAAATATCAAACCCAACTTTCCTGCATACGTCAGTCTTCCAGAGTTGATGACCTACGAACACCTATCCTTCTCAATCGACAGATCTCCCTCCACTTTGGGAATTTAAAATCTTAAACTGAGAAACTCTCGAAGTGATTTGTTCCGGAGTTGTGGATCATGTGCCACCTGTCAGTCTTGACGATGGACAGTCCCTGCTTACTTCATAACTTCAGGAATTTGACAAGTCTTCTCTCCTACACTCATCCAAAGGCTTAACCTTCGTGCATTTATCTCTGGATCCAATGACTTTTGATCCTTCGCGCTCAGATCCAACGACTGAGATTTGTTCTCCTGTTTTGCACACTTGTCCTTTCTGGACATTGATCAGACGACCTTTTTCGCTCCTCCTCCTGATCTTACGATTTCTTTCGACTTAGAAGGTTTTATAAGTATTCAAAGGTTTCGGCCTTCGAACCTTCTCCTATGAGTCTGGTCTTCATTGTTCTTGTTTTCCATCGTTGTTGTTGTTGTTCTTTTATTTCCTATTTTCCATCGTTGTTCTTGCTATCAATGACAAGTGCACTCTGCCTGTAAACATGCCATCATTGCTAGTGTTCTTTCCATCAATGATAAGAAACTCTGCCTATAAACATGCCAACAGGGTTGAGCCTAGTGTTTTTAGAGGGAGTAACCTCTAGAAATCCACATGGGAGGTCCATGTGTGATAGAAACTTTTTTACCATGGAGGTTGTAATGTACATCACTTAATCCAATTGGAACACACCTAGCCACCCGCAAGCAAGGAATGATGTAGTCTAGGGACTCACTTCATAATAAATTATCTTAATTCAAATCACTTCTAAGTTAATTAAGAGGCATGACAAGCACATGCATAAGATAAGATCCCTACTACAACATAAAGCATTAAACAACATACCATGCACAACAAATAAGCATAAGACATGCACATTAAAGAAAATAAAAATCTCAGAGATAAGTAAATACACAATGGAATTAAACATTATACATAAAACACAAAGATCGCTTATCTTTGCAAGTAAACATCCACCAACTAGTTGTAGACCAAGGATGTTCCTCCCAACCATAGACACTGTTGTTCCTTTACTCTCAACAGCGGGTCACCCCCGAGCCAGGGATATGAATACACAAGGATGATTCCTAGGCCAAATATAAAAAGACACAACAATTGGCTAACTAGCTCTCAGGTTTCCCAACCTCACAACAAATCTGAATTTCCAGCTCTCTTTCCCCCTCATCTTGCACAACCCAAATAAATGAACACCTTTCTCTGCCCTCTAGTCCCTTAGGTTGTCCCACTTCTCTGATCTCCTCTTCCATCCATTCGTTTCCATGCTCATCCCAAGAGCACAGGAAAATATGTCCCTAATGAGTGAGGAAAAATGAAGAAGAACAAGAACCAGGGAGAAGAAGACCCCCAAAACATCCCCCAAGAGATGTTTATATAATTACCTGAATATACGAGCCACATGGAATCCATCCCAAGAAGCTCATGTAAACCCTTTTATCCATAAAATTAATTGTGGGTAATTAAAATAATAATAAAAATACTTAGCCCCTCAAGCCCCCTCTCTCGTGGAATTATAGCTCCCTATCTCTTTTGTCCTTGTATGTCTTGCAACCAATGGTGTATTTTATTAATTTATATGAATTATTACATTTCCTAGGCACTCTCTCCCTTTTTCAACTTTACCTGCTCGCTAGACTAAGTCACAATTACATAATACATTATAATTCATAGGGGTTAAAACTGGGATGTTACATCCCCCTCCCATTATTTTGGCATTGTCCTCAGTGCACAACACCATTCCAATGTTACTAACATTACAAGTCTTGTGTTGGTTGTGGAGCCTGATTATCTTCCTGATTCATAGGTCCTTGCTTTCAGTCGTGTTTATACCCCATGAAGTATTTATACCCCAAAAGTATGTACACTCTTCCACGTGGGGGAGTGCAGAGGGGGGGTACTCCCTCTGCGGGGTCTGGGGGCAAGCGAGCCCCCAGCGGGGCTTCGGGGACAAAGCCCCTGAAGAAAAAATTGCCTTGTAAAAGTATATTGTGATTTCATTGTAAATCTGGACCGTTCATTATAAGGTCGCAGATCTAACGGTAGAGATTATGTTAGGGTTTTTTTCCCTAGAAGGCAACCCTCTTTTATGAGGGAAATGTATTGCGGCTATCAATGATGGTGAATATTGTATTCTGAGAGAGGAGACTGTGAGAGAAAGAAGAGGAAGTTACAACGGGTTTTGTTGTAGGTTGTATCCCTTCATTTGTTGGATAATAATAAAGGAAGGACCTGGCAATTTCTTTGGTGGATGTAGCC
>ML794066.1:671463-717427 GCA_009831015.1 Picea engelmannii
TTATGGAGGAATTGGGAAAGAAGCAGGAGAACAACAAGTTGTACTGTGACAGTCAGAGTGCCATTCACCTTGCAAAGAACTCAACCTTCCATTCGAAGACTAAGCATATACAGTTGAGGTACCACTTCATACGATCCGCCTTGAAAGATGGACAATTGAAGCTAGAAAAGATACACACTAGCCAAAATCCTATAGACATGTTAACAAAGGGAGTAACCAAGGAGAAACTGATTTCTTTCTCAGTTTCAGTTGGTCTTCAAGAATGAAGATGAAGATGAGAAATTTGCTAGGTCCAAGAAGGTTCAGAGTCCAGTATATACAGCAGCGGTGGAGCTATTGAGATCAGTCTCCAAGTGGGAGATTGTTGGTTGTGGAGCCTGATTATCTTTCTGATTCAAAGGTCCTTGCTTTCAGTCATGTTTATACCCCATGAAGTATTTACACCCTAGAAGTATGTACACTCTTCCACACGGGGGAGTGCAGAGGGGGGGTACCCCCTCTACAGGGTCTGGGGGGCCTATCCTCCCGGCTGGGGGGTCTAGGGGCAAGCGGGCCCCCAGCGGGGCTTCAGGGGCAGCGTCCCCCAATGGGGGTTCGGGGGCAAAGCCCCCGAAGCAAAAATTTCCTTGTAAAAGTATATTGTAATTTCATTGTAAATCTGGACTGTTCATTATAAGGTCGCAAATCTAATGGTAGAGATTATGTTAGGGTTTTCTTCCCTAGAAGGCAACCCTCTTTTATGAGGGAAATGTATTGCGGCTATGGATGATGGTGAATATTGTATTCTGAGAGAGGACACTGTGAGAGAAAGAAGAGGAAGTTACAACGGGTTTTGCTGTAGGTTGTATCCCTTCATTTGCTAGATAATAATAAAGGAAGGACTTGGCAATTTCTCTGGTGGACGTAGCCCACACTGGGTGAACCACATAAATCTGTGTATCTCTTGTATTGTGTGTCTTCTATGTTTTGTTTCTTCATTTGTTTTATTTTATTTCTCTGCGGTCCTGTTTTTATAACATCTTGGATCTTTGGCTTTAGTCCACACAGGAATTCCAACCAACTCTTATATGCATAGACACTATGGCCTAAAATTAAACATGTATACATAGGAATTCTGACCCAAAACATGTATAATGATCTTCAAAATTTATATTTCTAGCAACAGTTCCAACCAGCATACTCTCCTTCCCTCTTAGCCCCGCAAAACCTAAATAATGAACCTCGTTCTCTGCCATGCAGTCCCTCAAGTTGTTTCACTTCTCTTTATGGCTCCAGTGCACTCGGTCAGGAAGTTTCAGAGTTGTGGCCTCCAGAACTCTAGTTGTAACAAGTCCATTAGAATTTCTTCCTTACATGCCTTTGTCATTCAGTTGCTCCAACATTACCTTCTTATTTTCCCTCATAGTCTGGTACTTTTATAGATTCTAAAAATTCATCACTTTCCTACAACATTTCAAATCAACAAGCATATCAATTCACAATTTTTTGCATAAACTCTTTATTTTTGTTCATAATTTAAAAGATTTTTTTTTTCATAATCCAGTACAATACTTAAATGTGTCATTCATGGAGTTGCATCCATATGGATGTCTTGTTAACTTGTCTCACTGTTTTTCCTTGACATACCCATTGTGTGCACGATCCTAATCAATATTTTACAAGAGATATCAAAGTCTTATCTTCCTTGCGGTCACTCACCTTCCAGGCACAAGTTTAGGCATTCCCTTCTCTACTATATAGACCCTCAGTTGATCCATCTTTCCTAGCCAAGGTGTTCTTGAACAAGAATATTTCTAGGGACATAGGGTTCTCATGTCATGACAGTATCCCTTTCCATGTTTTCCATATTTCATATCCAACATCTCATCTGTGTTATATGTATACAATAATCATGCGATATCACTATAATCATTTTCAATCATGTCAATCTATTTTATACATGAATTTTTTTTTCCTCAAACATGAGATTTCCGCTCATAATGTTTGGCTCTGTATCTATAGATATCAGTCTTCCCTATGGGATTACATCCCTGCCATATCCAATACCATCATTCCTGCAATTTTGTCAAACTACATTCAACCAAACCAATTCATTAGTAATTTATTAAATTATAGTTGCCAAAACAGTTTTATATAGGGAAAAATACAATTTCCAGACATGAACTTCTGTGAGCATAATAATTGTTTCTTGCAACAAAAGGCATTGGTATTCTTTATGAAATTACAACACTCCCATATCCAAGACCCTTTCTTCCTTTGATTTCAACATTCCTCATCCAAAACAAAATTGTTAGTATCTCTTGTACAATATATATATATATATATATATATTCATGGTAATGATCCAAAACAAAATCACAAAGTGATCTCAGAATTTTTTACAACTACAATTCAATCACTTCTATTAATCCAACTATCAATTGGAATGAACTCATCAATACATACACATGTATTATCAACCAATATTTTCTTTCTTCTATCCAGAAATAATTTTATAACTCTGTCCCCTCAACAAACATTTCCTGTAATTTATCATTATGTATCTTTTTTTAACCTGCAACTTTCTTGTTGTAATATCTAACAATTCCTGAAGGGTTTTCAACTTCGTGAGTTAGAAATACTCACATCTTTCATCTATTAGCATAATCATTTCTATGTTATATAATATATACATGCATTCACCCCATTGCTTTCAATAATTCATGTAATATCACTTGTAAAATTTTTAATAGCTCCAAAAACTGATCTTGGAATTGTAACAAACAATAATCCAATCACCTTCAACTAGTATTCATATTAAATATAATGCATCTATCCATCATTATGCATTTTCAGCACCATGAGATTTTCATAATGCAACAATTACTTACTAAATAAAATAGAAATCAATGTGCCAATACCCATGGCCACATCTACACAATGCATCCATGCATTGACTACATAATACCACATAACTATGTCATGCATTCCACCACGATGATTTGGAAGGTTAGGCCAATGACTCAACACATCATCCACACACTTCCTACTACGTTCCAAACTATTTGGATACCTTCCTTTTCAACCCAAACACAACACCAAGAATATAATCCTTAAGTTCTCTTCAGTGTCAACAAAGAGGTTGCATTCTAAACGTCAGATATACAATAGATACCATTGAGCACTCACATAGTGCTATATCCTTTCCATATCCAACCATATTATGGTCTCACACATGACTATCTCTATGGATATTCATTGTTATAGAAGGAGTATGTCCCCTAAATTAACTCGGTTATGATACCATAACCAATCATAACATAATATGCAAACAAAATTTTATGTAAATGCATTCTAGAATCAACAACATTTACATACTCTAGACCTTTGGCCATTGCATATCAATTTAAGTATTGAAAATTAACTAAGGGAGTTCTTACCTCAATCCCCTTCAACATGTATGCATCAATAGAAACTAAATGCATACCTTCCTGGTTGTTATCAACCTACTTGTTTCTATTTGACCAATTGATATTTGTAGAAGCTCACAGAATTCCTTCTTCATCATTTTGATCACCATTCCTATCACCCTCATGGGTCTTCATCTATATGGGAATCATAAGCAACAACAACATCCACATCCTTAACCCTACTATATCATTTTCCCTGAATACATAATCCATTGTTAGTCATACTCAATCATTATTTGATAATAATAGATTATTCTAAGTTCATAAGCATGTTATATGCATATCCAAGCATGTGCAATTGCACATCCATATGCACCAAACATTTACTATCAGCATGCCTACTAATGCATATACATTTTAACTTCATTGTATGTCTCATGCACTCCAATGGATTTCTATTTTAATTCACTTCTTTATTTATCTATTTATGTTGTAGTTGGTTGTCCTTGAATTCCTTCAGATCCTTGCTTCCTTGTGTGATCCCATTCTTCTCATCTGCACTATGTGTTCCCGGTTTGAATACTTTCCAGTCAAGTTCCACTTGGCCATTCTGCAATCCAACCAATGTGTTCTATTTTCAGCATCCTCACCTAGGAAGTCATATCCAAGTTTAACTTTATGAAACATTCCAACACCCTCGAATGAATTAGCTCAAACATTCCATCCCTCTACTACAACATTATTGAATTAAATATTATTACTCCTAGTTGTTCATTAGATTAACATTTCTATGTGAAACCAAACCTTTCACACTTAAATCCATTTCCACTGAAAGTCTATTTTCATCTAGTGGAACTTTTCAAGTGAAAGAGCATTCATTTTTCTAGCTCCAATTTCTCTGCATTGGCATATCACTTCCACTATGAACTATGATATCATAAGTGGATTTCTTTCACTGAGTAGTTTTGGACCATTATCTAAGTCATATCTAACAAATCCTTCCCTGGAACTGTTGTGCTTGACAAATGGAGATTATTCACACACAACCTCTTAATCTCTTTGTTTTCTTCCACATAAAGATTGCAACTGTCTACACATCTCCTCCTTCAAGGCTAGGAAATCATACTTTTCCTTTCTATGCCCATTACTAACATTATTGACCTACTATCTTCATGTCTTATGTGAGAATTCTTACTTTTGTAGTACCTGCAATTTATTCGGATTCTGTAGTAGAAACATAATCATTCTTCTATTATTCTCTTCTCGAGTTCTTTATCCACTTTCCATTACTTTCTCTATATCTCTTTATTACTTCATCCAACTCATGTAAGTTATTTAATGCCTTCATGACCCTAACATATGATCATATTCTTGAATTTATCTGGTTATACCTCTAATCCTGACAAAATATTTTATGTTCAATTATATCAATCTTCATATTATAACAGTCCCTTGTTATTTTCCAATATATCCTTCAAATAGGATTTCCAACGACTTTACTCTTTCCCCAAAAGGATATCAGAGATGAAAGTTAGGGCTCCCTGAAAAAACACTTTTATCCCTCTTAGTTGATACAAAAAATTGATAACTATAGAGGTGCTTCCTTCAAAACAAGTTCCATGTGACCACGGCTCGAAACTACAATATTAGTCACCTTTTAGCGCCCCGCTCTATGTTTTTCTACACAAAATCTTGTGTGGACACCAAGTACGACGGCTAGTTTACTTCTAGGCCCCTTTTTACCTTAGCATGGGACCGACGTTGGGACCAAGTCCTCCAGACTTCGGCCTTCAACTGTTTTCCCTTGTCAACTTTTATTTTCCTTGAGAGTTATGATTTTCTGAAGTATTCAATAACTCCACCAACAAAAAATGGACGGTCGAGACTTGATCTCCTATTCAATGGGTGACCCTGCCCCCAGCTCAAGGCTTCAATTGAAATCAGTGGTTGCGACTTAATCAAATGTTGATATAGACGACTCTCAACCAATTCAGAAATTGGCGCTTTCTATTGGATAAATTAGTAGGTGCGGACACTAATTGATCTCCCTAGATCCACCTAGATCTAGAACAAAACACACTAGAACATGACGCTTTCCTTAAGTTTTAGATATTGAATTTACTAACTAAAGAGGCATAGCTGACATACCATTTAAACGTCGCTTCCTCTCGCCATTTCCATCCTAGCTCCATTCCAATTCTCATACAATTATGAACCTACAAAAGAACGTGACCAACCAAAGTGATAGTAATAGCATAAACTCAATATAAACCTATGTATGTGATCAAGGAATCATACAATAAAACACAACAAGATTTATAGGAAAGAATCATATTACTGTATCATATTAAATGTGAAAGAGAGATTACAACCATGGCCTTGATGTCATAATGTCCCTTCCAATTGTCCTTCTTTCCCCACACACTTTCACTCCAAGAATTCTGAGAGCACAGATCTGATAATATTCACAATCTATATTGACAAAGGCAAAACTCAAAACCACTCAAACCAAGCTAATAATTCCAAGCCAAATCCAACTTATCCCTTCTCCATGAGAGCTCCTCTCCTTTTATAAGGTGAGGAGGTTAGGATAATCCCACTAAATCATGAAAGAAGGTAAGATCCAAACCATTCGGATGCCACCTCACCATGGAAGTTTCTCCTTCTAGAAGATTCATGAAAATGCTCGTTTTTCCCACGTGTAAGCATTCTCGCACCCTGCCTATAGAGAAGACTGCGAACTCCTCGTGACCTAGCTATGATGTGGCTTGTGAGAATCAGACATTCTCGCACCCTAGATATAATGCATCCTGCGAGCTTCCTTTTTTATAGGGTTTTTACAAAGGAAAATGCAACTTCTTTTCTCAGGAAAAGTTCTTCTCCATTCCTTCTTTAGGAACTCAGGCCACTGACCCCTCCAAAGGCAACAGATAGGTTTACATCATTAACGGTCATAGGGATGATGAAAATAATGTGTAACAGAGATCCCCCCAAAGTATGAAGGTAGAACAAAGTGATAGCTGAAATACTTTGTCGAGTGTGTGTAGGGAACAAGGAACAGTCGGTCGAAAACCTGTCAACAAACAAGAAAATACAATACAATAATATATCATCACTGAGGTAGGAATTCCCATACTCAAAATAAAAATGACTCAAAGCATAAATGCCGACATGTGAAGATCCATATCAAGTAAGACAGGTCATGGCCACCAAACATACACTGTGGATCCATGCCGATATGGCTCAAATCTGAACATAGCCACCAAAAATACATTGTGGATCTATGTGTTAAGGACTCAAATTTGAACATAGCCACAAGACATACAATGTGGATCTATGCAATAGTTCAAATTGAATATACTCCAACGCAACCTGAATCTGTCAGAAAAGATCCAGGGTCTTCATCTCCACCACTCTATAATATGAATCTAACCATGCGAATGCATGTGTCAAAGTCGAACATGGTAGAAACCACTTGATTATCGATCATTAGTGTATACCATTAAAAAGTGCGAGGGAAATCACCATTAATGTCAATGAATCCCAAGGTACTCTTGTACATTCCAACGAATGTGAATTAATGATTTGAAGTCGAACACTCGGTGGAATCTCCTGATCAGGGGTCAATAATGAAAACCCATTGTCGAAAGTGAGGAAACCTGCCATTGAGGCATGCAAGTTCCAAGGTACCAATTAGTTTCTAAGTCTAATTCTTGGATAATGAGTTGAATTCGACAGGAAAAGACTCGTCACATGAGGGACTTAATGTATCCCACATCAATGACATGAAACAAGTAACAAGATTTGATGTAGGTCAGAGTAACAAGTGATTCAGGACTAACTCAGGGATGGCCAACGCAATAGAAGGATTAAATACTGTAGAAATGGCTGACGCAATAGAAGAATTAAAGACTGCAGAAATGGCTGACATAATAGAAGGCTTTCCAGGTTGAATTTCTCTTTGAACATATTGACGACACGACAACTGTCTTGGAAATACTGACTCAACAACAAGGGTCACGGACCAATTTGTAATATTATAGGAGTATGATCAGGAGACAAGTGGATTTTCCAACCTAGACACAAGGCGAGTGAAAGGGTGTCATGTTCAAAAGTGACTCTTCCATGGAATACAGGTTTAGACACATTTCTTTCCCAATTTTTCCCCCACCATTTTTGGCCAGTACCTCTTTATTTTTACCCAATCTTGAGGAGGATAACATATGCTTGTAATGTAAGCTCATCCTTCATATGAGTCCCTCAGAGTATGTTTAACAAACCCTAGGAAGGATTGGTTTGATCCCATATAGGCCTTTCGATGTTTTTTTTATGAGTCCAAAGAAAGAAAACTTGGGGGTTTTTCATGTTTATAGAGTCTAAAAAACACTTAAAGAGAACTCTCTCAGATCCTGTTTCATAAAATAGTCTGATGAGACTGGAAAAGAGATAAAATATCGCTCAACATATGTTTTCTTCAAATACTTTAACGAGCGTGAAAAGAACAAGATCGCTCGACAATCGTTTCATGTTTAGAGAGTCTAAAAAGAGCTTAAAGGAAACTCCAGGGTGTTCCTTTTTCATATAACCTTTACGAGTCCGAAAAAGTGATAAAAGTATACTCGGTTACATTATCATTGATTTACAAGCATGAGAGAGAAGAATACTAAGCTCAGTAACTTATTCTCATGTATTTACGAGCATGAGAAAGAACAAAGACTAAGCTCGGGATTGTTTTCATTTTTATGCAAGCTTTAGAACAAAACAAAACTATGCTTGGGATAGATTTTAATTTTTACACAAGATTAAAAACTAAACAAAACTATGCTTAGACCTGGTTTCATTTTTACACAAGCTTGAACCAGAGGAAACTATGCTTAAAGTAGCTGGTTTCATTTTTACACAAGCTTGAACCATAGAAAACTATGCTTACGACTTCCCAACGCATGGTTGGTACTTAGCCCCCAGCTTAAGAAGCTAGTGGCTCTAACTTCAACATGAAGTCCAAAGGTTGTAAGCAATGTCCCCCAAGATTCTTTTCATCCAACGACAAAGGCGGAGGAAATGAAGCTTCAAATACTAGACGAAGGATTTGACTCAAATAGAGAGGGGGAAAACTATTTCATTTTTTAATGAGCTTGACATAGAAACAAGAACTATGCTCATAACCTCTATTTCATTTTTTAATGAGGTTTCCATGGAGATGAAAAAAATATCCTCGTAAGTGGTTTCATTTTTTAATGAGATTGAAATAAAAAAACCATGCTCAAAGACCTCTGTTTCATTTTTTAACGAGGTTGCCTCAGAGACACAAAACCTATCCTCGGAAGTGGTTTCATTTTTTAATGATCTTGAAATTAGAAAACTATGCTCAAGTCTCGTTTCATTTTTTAACGAGCTTGAAATTAGAAAATCATGCTCATAGACCTGTGTTTCATTTTTTAATGAGGTTGCCACAGAGACACAAAAACTATCCTCTGAGTCTTCTTGATCATGGATTCCAAGAGGACAATGCTCCATAAGGACACCATGTCAAGGGACAAAACTTGGTCATGGATTCCAAGAGGTCTTCACTAGAAGGAAGAAACACACTTTGGAAGGACAGCATGTCGAGGGTCATGACATGAGTAAAGAGATCGAGCTCTAACAACCCTATCGAAGAGATCATCATGTCAACTACTGTATCTAAGTCATCAGAAGTTGAATCGATGGGAAACAATGCCACATAATTGACCTGTGGTGGGGGTGATACCGTCTGCATATAAGAATCGTTTAGGGAGGCAATCCAGGTGGGATCAACAAATGAAAGTTGATCAACAGTCACAACTTGTCCATCGTGAGGGAAAGATATCACACAAAAAAGAGTAGACACAAGCTTTCATGCCATAGACATAATCTCTCCCAAGGAGTAAAGAGAAATCCAAGGGTTCTTAGACTACCATGACGCCAATAAAGACAATTTTCCCTCCCAAAGTTACAAGAAACTAAGGAAGGGTCCCTAAAGGTTGACTAGTTCTTCTATTAAAAGCTAACAAAATCTGCATAACTGGCGCAAGCAGAGGACAACCCAAAGCCTGCCAAAAAATAGAGGACAAAATACTAATGAACACACCTTCATCTATCAACGTCTAGGGAGCACCCCGACCAAAAACCTGCACTTTAATATGGAAAGGAATGTGAGAGGGAAGACAAGGTATAGTTAGAACATCCCAATTAAAAAGGATGACCTCATTACTTGGAGGGGGTTCCACAGAAGAAGGAGGAATAACCCCCAGCATGGTATATTCTGTATCAATGAGAAAAACGTGGATAGTATTGGGTTTACTCTCAAGCGGGAGAGTAAGATCAACCGATGATGGGATCGAATCGACCACATAGGCACTCTTCAGAGGAAGAGTGGGATTGAACGATGATGGGATCAGATCAACCACTTTGGAACTCTTCAGATGAAGGGTGGGATTGATCAAGGAAGGGACTAGATCAGTCACTTTAGCACTCATCAAAAGAGGAGTGGGATCGACCAATGACAGAACCAGATCGACCACTTGGGTTTCACTCTCCAAGGGGAGAATGGGGTCGACGTGTGGAAATGAATCAACCGCTTTGGTGTCACTCTCTAATGGGAGAGTGAGATCAACCGAGTATGGGATCGGATTGACCACCTAGTCTACTAGTTCATCCAAAGACATGACCAGATTGACCACTTGATCAACCAAACTGATCGATGGGGGAACCAGATTGATCATTCCATCAACTACAGGTGGGTTGAGAGAAAGCTTGCGATAAGCAACTAGAAGTTCAGGCTGTGAAACAGGTTTGTCTTCCTAGAATTTTGAGGCTTCTTCCATATGAGGGAAAAGGTGATTTAGATGACTCCCTTTGCATAACATACACGAAAACTTGACTCTACTTTTCTTCTTCTCAACAGTATCTTGACTAGTTGACGGGAGGTCATCAACATGTTTTTTAGAGGCTGATGACATGGGTTGGCAAGGGTGTGTAGACCAAGCTTCTATAACCTTGGATAGACCAGGGAAATCCTTAAGAAGATGGCTACCCTTACAAAGCCTATAAGGGTACTTGGGCTTACGAGTTGTTTGGGTGAACTTGACATCATCAACACTCCCAACACAATTAACAGTAGTTGGTTGTTTTCCAACATGTCTAATAGTGGTTGGAAGTTTGGATCCTTGCTTAATTTTCTTCTTCTTTTTCTTTCTTTTCTTCTTCTTCTTATTCACCGGGTTACTAGCTTCAGAACTTTCACTTGATGAAGAAGATGAAATGGAAGGTGAGCTTGCAAGCAAAGAAGGCGAAGAAGACCTTACTGGTGAAGAAGGTGAAGGATCAACATGAGGTTGATTCTCTTGGGGGGAAGTGCTTGTGACCGAAGCACTAACTGCATTCAGGATTACCTGAGTGGAAAACAACCACATCAGTAATTCAATAGTGGGACCTGGAAGGCTCAAAGTAGCGATGTGAGGAGGACCAATGTTTCCAAAAGAAGGAAAAAAAAAAGGTTCCCCTGGAGCAGGGGTTCCTTCATTGGTCATTTCGGAAACTGACGCCATTAAAAAATAAAATCCAATCTAGAGTCCACTAGGGAGAACAAACAACACATGCTAAAAATCTAGTAAGCAAGCAAGCAAACCAAACCTTCTCACAATGAGCACACTAGTTGGTGATGAAATCTAATGTCGCAAGAAAAATGTAAGAAGGGGATGAGATAGAGTGGGTGGAAAATTTACGTTGACAACCTGCTTAATGGACTTACACCCTAGTTAAAGCTCCCACACATAATCATGGGTATACCCTCCAAGGAGCCTGAGTGAGTTTGGCCAACGTCGATTCCAGGTACCGTGAAGACTTTCCCCTCCACAGTCACCTTGTGTAAAGACCCTAAAGATATAGGCCACTAAGGTTACCAATCACTACAACGATGCCTGGGGAAACAGTCGACAGTCTGATCCACGTGCAAGGGCACGGTATCTAGCCCTAAATCAACTTGAATGGCTTCCACTCATCATTGTAGGTATACCTCTCAAGTGACCCCCATAATACACGTAATCTCTACACCAAGACCAACAAAGTAGGGTGAGTAACTCTGCCAGTCTTAATGCGACCTCATGATTGACCCTTGTGTGAGAAGGGCTTCCCAAGACAAAATGTAATAAGTGGGTTTCATTGCTCCCTAATGAAAGATTCTATGTTTGTTTGCAGCTTTGGAAAGTTATCTTTCACACCTATTCCAAATCCCTACGACTAATCTAATGTAGGTTTGCTACCAGAAAATATAAAAATGTCTAATCATTTTTTATAAGCACTTTATTTTGTGGCTGTTGTTACTCAAAAGGAAAATGACGTGGACAATATGGTGTTTCGACCGACTCAAAAGTTATGCAAAGAGATGAAGATGCAATCTTTTCATTTCTATGAAAGCTATGCTATGAGAAGGAGAAAACATTTATCATTCCCAGATGCACAATGTCCCAAAATCTTAAAACTCATCAATATCAATATTCTCAAGAAATGAGCAAAAAAGACTATACACCAAAAAATGCCAAGAATCATGCAATTTCACTACTTCAAATGCAAGGATGCCCCCAATCTAATATAAAGAAAGAAATTAAATCCCTTTGTTTCAAAAATTTCACTAAAAGCAATTATGAACTTTCTTAAAACAAAGAAACCCAAAATAGAAGTTTTCTTTTAAAGCGAACTATTTAGAAGAAATATGATCTTTCCCAAATCAATTTTAAAGAAAACACAGGGTTTGGAATTGAAAGACACTCAAAGAAAGAGACTAATCCTTCGAAACCAAACAAAGCCAATGTGGCTAAAAGTAACTCAAAGAATGTCAAGCAGAGTGTAAACAAATGAATATAGGCTCCAAAAGCTCAATCCAGCTGATCAAAGAAAAATTGGGTCATCAAAAGATGACAAGACCCAATCCAAAAAAGTTTACAAACAAGTTCGCAGCCTAGCAGTAGAGTGCAGTGCGAGAATTAGGTATTCTCACAGGCTAGACACTGGTAAGGTGTGAGGAGTTCACACTGGATCTAACAGCAGGGTGCGAAAATCAATGGTTTTCACAGGATGTAGAGAGGTAAAGTGCGAGAATGTCTGTAATCAAAGAAAATTTTGAAAAAGGACAGGGAATTTAAGTGAACTTCTAGATCCAGAGAGTCTGGATGGATGTCCCACAGACTTAGAAACCAGAGAACAAGCAATCAAAAGAAGGGAAACTAGACTAACTAGGAAACAATTTGTTCCCCGGTATGGTCACCAATTTTGTTATTGGATAAATTGGTAGGTATGGACACTAACTGATCTCCCTAGATCCACCTAGATCTAGAGAAAAACACACCAGAACATGACGCTTTCTTTAAGTTTTAGATATTGAATTTACTAACTAAAGAGGGATAGGTGACATACCATTTAAACGTTGCTTCCTCTCGCCATTGCCATCCTAGCTACATTCTAGTGCTCATACAATGATGAACTTGCAAAATAATTCGACCAACCAAAGTGATAGTAATAGCATAAACTCAATATAAACCTATGTATGTGATCAAGGAATCATACAATAAAACACAAGCTTTATAGGAAAGAATCATATTATTGTATCATATTAAATGTGAAAGAGAGATTACAACCATGGCCTTGATGTTGTAAGGTCCCTTCCAACTGTCCTTCGTTCCCCACAGAATTTCACTCCAAGAATTCTGAGAGCACAGATCTGATAATATTCACAATCTATCTTGACAAAGGCAAAACTTAAAACCACTCAAACCAAGCTAATAATTCCAAGCCAAATCCAACTTTTCCCTTCTCCATGAGATCTCGTCTCCTTTTATAAGCTGAAGAGGATAAGGTGAGGGGGTTAGGATAATCCCACTAAATCATGAAAGCAAGTAAGATCCAAACCATTCGGATTCCACCTCACCATGGAAGTTTATCCTTCTAGAAGATTCGAGAAAACGCTCATTTTTCCCATGTGTAAGCATTCTTGCACCCTACCTATAGAGAAAACTATGAACTCCTCACGACCTAGATATGATGCAGCCTATGAGAATCAAGCATTATCGCACCCTAGATATAATGCAGCCTACGAACTTCCTTTTTTATTGGGTTTTTACAAAGGAAAATGCAACTTCTTTTATCAGGAAAAGTTATTCTCCCTTCCTTCTTAAGGAACTCAGGCCACTGGCCCCTCCAAAGGAAACATATAGGTTTACATCATTAACAATCATAGGGATGATGAAAATAATGTGTAACAGCGCTTTAGGACTCTAGGATATTCCCATTCCTAAGTCTTCCACTTCCCCTAAGTGACAATCCTCCGAAGTACTTACCCTGTTCATCCACGAATTAAATGAATAGTCAAGACTTAATCAAGAGTTAAGACAGATGATTGTCAACCAATTCAAAAATTTGGTGCTCTAGGGCTCTGGGATATCTCAATTCCTGAGTATTCCACCTCTCTAGAGTGACAATCCTCCAAAGTGCTTACCTCTACTCCCTCTGCTTGATCTAATAGTCAAGAGAGGTTCTAAAGGGATCTCAGATTGATGAATTGCGTGCGTTCGCGACTTTAGGCTTCAATACTTTTCACGAAAAGAAACTTGGAAACCCACAAAGTCACATACTCCCAGAGTTGACATGGCATGATGACATCACCCTATGGGACGTGGACCCATGGCACGTGTGCCACATGTTGCTAAAAAAAGGACAAATCAGGGTCCAAAAGGTACTAAAACTGGGTGACACTTGTCCCCACACAACACCCCTGCCATGTGTCATAAGCCACATCATCAACCACATGAATGATCCATAATCATTGCTCCAGATCTGACAGTATGCGTGACATCACGACTTTACACTTGTGTGCATTTGACACTTCAAGGCTCCAGTGCCTCGAGGTATTTCTCTACAACATACTTAGTAATCACCAGAGTGGTGAAGTTTCGAAGCCCAAAATTCACTACCATTCTACCACTGCTAGATTCGACAACCTATAACACTCCCAAAGACCTTCCCTTGATCTAACGGGTGACGGGAATTCTGGGAATTCGACTCTCTGGGGCTCCGGGTTGTAGCAGTTCAACAAGATTTAAAACTCTCGAAGTTAAAAATGTCGAAGTGATCAATGTCTGGTGACCACGATCGAAGGCAAATATTCCCCCGCATCTCCTATCAGATTGAATGGTTGATGGGACTTCGTGACTCTAGCCTTAGACATTTTAGGCTTTGTCTTCCTTCCAAGATCGCCGAAGTGGTGAAGTTCCAAAGTCTTACCTTACGCACTTGGCCTCAATCGACAAATGACGATCAACAATCTAGATCTGAAAACTAGGACTTAACCTTACCCCAACCTTTGGTTTTTCCTTCATAGGACGACCTTTTTTCACCTACCCTCCAATCCAATGATACAGATCTCTCTTGATCCCATGGTGGAGATTGCTCCTAAATTCGAAAGGGACAATCATGATCCTTCAATCCCTTATAAAGGATAAACGGCGTTCTATTCTCTGTGCGGACTTTGCAATGTCATTCCTCTTGATATTTTCGACTTCAAGGTCATAAATCGATCTCAACCATGAGACTTTGACTAATAGATCCAGCTCATACCAACCTAGTGTTTCAACCAGAATATCTGATACCATTTTGTAACATACCCAACCAACCACAAACCGGGCTACGCCACTTAATCCGACTACAACACACCCAACCAACCACACACCGGGCTACGCCACTTAATCCAACTGCAACACACCCAACCACTCACAGGCGAGGCACGCTGCAGTCCAGGGACTCACTTCACAGTGACTTATCTCAATTTGAATCACTTCTATGTTAACTAAGAGACATGAAAATCACATTCATAAGACAATATCTCTGCTACAACATAAAGTAGTAAACAATGTGCCATGCACAACAAATAACCAATAGACATGGACAATAAAGAAAATACATATCTTAGAGATAATTAAATACACAACATAATTAAACATTATACAAAAAAAGAAGAGAGCACTTATATTTGCAGGTAAACGTCCACCAATTGGATGCATACCAAGGACGTTCCTCCCCATTGTACACATTGTTGTTCTTTTACTCTCAACAACAGGTCACCCCCAAGAAAAGGCTATGAATCCACAAGGATGGGTCCTAGTCAAAATATGAAAACAAACAACAGTTCACTAACTATCTCTCAGGTTTCCCAACCTCACATCAAATCCGAATTTCCAGCTCTCCTTCCCCCTCAGGCTGCACAACACAAAGAAATGAATGCCTTTCTCTACCCTGCAGTCCTTCAAGTTGTCCCACTTCTCTCGAGGGCTCCAGTACTACTGGTCATGAAATATTCCTACTGGAAACTCCAATGATTCTTAGATGTGGGAATTTCTATCCAAACTACCATCAAGCTCATGCACACGAGCATCCATTCCCTCCTGGAATGATCAGTAAATTATATTACATCCATTTAGCAATGGCTCTCCTCTTCCATCCATTTGTTTCCATGCTCATCCCAAGAGGACACGAAAAATAACCCCAATTAGTGAGGAAAAAGGAAGAAGAAGAAGAAGAACCAGGGAGAATAAGACCACCAAAACAACCCCCAAGGGATGTTTATATAATTACATGAAGACAAGAGACACATGGCCTCCCTCCCAAGAAGCTCATGTAACCCCATTTCTCCATAAAATAAATTATGGGTAATTAAAATAATAATAAAAATACTTAGCCCCTCAAGCCCCCTCTCTCGTGGAATCATAGCCCCTTATCTCGTTTGTCCTTATCTGTCTTGTAGCCAACGTTGTATTTTATTAATTTATATGAAGTATTACATTTCCTAGGCACTTTGTCCCTTTTTTCAACTTTACCGGCTCACGAGCCTAAGTCACAATTACATAATACATTATAGTTCATAAGGTTTAAAAATGGGATGTTACAGTGGTTGTGTACCACTGGTGGAGACTGTATGTCTTTGGACAATAGTTGTGTACTACTATAGTGGTTTTGTACCACTGGCAGTGACTGTGTGTCACTAGAAAGTAGTTGTGTGCTACTAGAAGTGTTTTTGCACCATTGGAAAATAGTTGTGTATTATTAATGAAAGATACCTCTCTAGCTAAGAGGGAGTGTTGGTGCTTTCAACATCGGGTGGACCTTCTCCTAGATTGGGTTGTAGATCAAGGGAGATAGGATACACTTATCAAAAATGTGTACTTGTGTTAAATGGGCCCAAGTTTAGTCCTTCCTTGATCATGACAAGGAATAATATGTACTCGAGGTGCTTGAGGTGATTTCCACATGTTAGTTAGCATCAAGTCGACATTCACTCACAGGGGTGTACCTATAGTGAACGACCATGGTGTAGTCTTTTCCTTGTCATGGTGATTTGACAAGGAATGATAAAAACTCAATATGCTATATGTTATCACATGTGGATCCAAAGTGAGCTTGACCTCACAGAGAGTTAGTTCACTCAGAGGGAGAGTTGTAGGGAGAGTTTCCCCTTGATTCAGGTGGGAGAGAGACATCTCCAAGGACTAATAGATAGTTGTCATGAGTCTAGCGCAAAGTTTGTATACTTCAAATAAAAAATTTCCATGATGCAGAATGTCTCCTTCGTTGAGAGGGAGTGTTGATATTTGGAAAACATCGGGAAGACAATTTTCTAAATTAATAATTAATAATATAATTATTGATTATTAAATAATATAATAAGTAATAATAGTAATAATAAATAGTTATTGATTATACAAGGGATGCATCCTTTCTTGGATGGTCACCATATGTTTTCTATATATGGACCACTCATCATTGTAATAATATATCGATCATATCTCATCTCATATGAAAAATCAACATAATGAAGTTAGAATATACCTCTATTTGGGAAAATAATGGAAAATAGATTGGTTGGAAGTGAATATCCCCCCCTATTCACTTTAAATCATTGGTTCCAAAGTTTCTCCACCTTCTGGATGGATTCCCTCCAATTTACTCACATTCGCTCAATGGTCGTTGTTGGAGTGGTTCAAAATTCTTAGTCAAAAGTGGATTCTAACATCTACTAGTAGACTCCCCTGGACCTCCCCGCTATAATATTTGGGCTCTTATTTGGCAAGGCATATCTCTACCCAAGATGCATTCCTTTTGTTGGATCATGGTACAAGGTAAGCTTTTAACAATCATAAATTTGCAGAAAATAAGAATAGATGGCCCCTCCAGATGCATCTTATGTAAATATGCTATATAAACAATTCACCATCTCTTATATGATTGTGAATTTTCAAGACATGTCTAGGCTCAATTGTATAAAATCTTTCACTTCCATCATAGCTTCCCCAATAATTGGCATGAAACATTCCTTTTATGGAAAAGAAGATATGCTAGCAGCTTCACAAAAAAACCTTTTTTCGCATGCCTATGGAAGGAGGTGCCAAAATTTATTTGCTAGGAAATATGGCTGGAAAGAAACAAGGAAATTTCCCAAAACAATCACCTCTCACCGTAGAGAGTGCACTCATTGTTATACAGTCTTCTCTCTAAAGCGTTATGTGTCAAAGATTGCAAGTCCGGTTCTCTCTCTAATCTCGATTGCATAGAAATAGTTTGGGTTAAAATCATTCTCAATCAACAACATTTTCAAATTTCTTCTTCTTCTTCAAATCCCCCTAATAGATTTCATTGGCTTCTTAGACTCTTCGATAAGGAATTTCTCCTTTGGGAAAAAAAAAAGCAAAAATGATCCTATTTTTCAATGGGGCTTTAGAAGGAAACCCAAGGGTGGCAGGTGAAAGGGGGGGCGGGGTCATATATGGCCCCGATGGAAATCATATTATGAGGTTTTCCTGGTGTTTGGGATATAATTAAAACAATCAAAAAAACGTTTTGGCTGCATATATGGGGCTAAATTTGATAAAAGAATAAAAATCTACGAGTGTCATTGGGGATTCATAATTGATTATAAAATTATTGTGTCAGATCAATTATTTCCCTAACCCTAGCCTTCAAAGAATCTACCACTGTATTAAAATACACGAGAAAAACTTCCAATCTATAGACTATTTTTATATACTTCAATGTTGTAATGGGGAGGCTGATCTTTTAGCTAAGAACACTAAGCACCTAGACCAAGGCATTCTATGGGTAAATGAAGACTCCTATGTGCAAATTTTACCATGGTCCATTGTTTGAAGGAAATATAAAAAAAAAACACTAAGCACCTAGACCAAGGCATTCTATGGGTAAATGAAGACTCTTATGTGAAAATTTTACCATGGTCCATTGTTTGAAGGAAATATAAAAAAAAATTCAAATAAAAGATTTGGTTTGGGGGGTGATGTGACCTCCCCCCATCTTTGAACCTTATAAGTCCTTCAAAGAATATTACATCTCTTGGCATATGTCCCGCATCATCTCCATGAGTCTCATTTTCCACCTAGCATATGTCTTCTCCCTCCTAAATGTTATCAGTTAAAGATCCTCATACTTGACTATAGGATGCATGTGGGATTCCAGTTAATATTGATGTCACTCTAGGTAGCACATTCCCACTTGGTCGTTATATCATCTTTGTTCGCATGGGGTTCAAGCTACGACCTTTATTTCTTAGCTCAAGGTACCAACACTTATCCTCATTATTATAGGAGGTTCATTTGATCCCCACGTGTGTTCGCATGGATGAATTTCCCTGGTCATTATATCTTTTTGTTAGCCAAAAGTTGGGTTCATTATGGTTTTATCCTTCCATTCGCTCTCCTTCCTATCCTCCCTGGCTCTCTCGCCACACTCTCAGAAGTTTTGTTCTAATTTTTTTCCTATGTCGACTCGCCTCTCATCATGTGGTGCCAGAGTCAACCACTATGTCATTATAACAATTCTCAATTGGAGGAAATGAAGGAGAAGGTGAAGCTTCAACAATAAGAGCTCACTACTTTGTGGGAGTCTAATACCTATTTGGAGCAAAAATTGCAGGACATAGAAGAAAAACGAGACAAGGACCATGTCATTTTCCTTAGGAAAGACAATCATCACTCTAATCATATTCGCTCTCCTGGCAATGAAATTCATTAGCCACCTTGGAAATCTTGTGCAAGATGAAGTAGCCCCTTCTAAAGGATCCCACGTCTCTTGCAAGGTAATGAATCCATTGAATCAACAACCAATGCACAACAATCAAGAAGACCTTCAAGCAATAGTGGATATTGATTTGAAACTCCATTAAATTAGGTTTATGAAATTTAAATGTGTGCTTCTACTCTTTTCTTATGTCATACTATATACATGGAAGGAAGGTATCTTTTTTGTAAAAATTATGAAGAAATTAGTTTATTGAGGATGGATATTCCCTCTGCTTTGATGGGCACTTTTAGGAAGAATTAAATTTTGTACTTTCAGGCTGGTTTAACTCTGCTACAACCCCTTTTATAATACAAACTAATTGTTTTTTTTATTTTAAATAAATATATTGATGTGATAATATATTAATGTACTAAAGTACTAATGTATTAATTAATTAATACATTAATGTAATGTATAAACTAAAGTATGAATACATTAATGTATAATGTAACATGTTCATTAATAAATACATTAATAATGTATTGTATTAATTAATTTATACATTAATACATTAATAAAGTCTCAATAGTACATTAATAAAGTAAAAACACATTATTATATAAATACAAACATTAAAGTAATACATTAATAAAGTATTAATACATTATCGAATTAATCATTTAAACTATCAGTTCATTAATTAATACATTAATAATGTATGAATAAATTAATAAGATATTAAAGTATTATTGAAAGAAACGCAAGGGTTGACCATGATTGTGACTATGGATGACCATGACCATGGTTGACTATGGGTGACCATGACAATGGTTAACTTTGATAGACCTTGGTTGACTTTTGTTTACTATGGTTTACTATGGTTGATCATGGTTGACTATGGGTGACCATGACCATGGTTTATTATGGTTGACCATGACCATGGTTAACTTTGGTAGACCTTGGTTGCCTTTGGTTTACTATGGTTGATTATGGTTTCCCATGGTTGACCATGGTTAATTATGGTTGACGATGACCTCGCTTGACCATGATCATGGTTAATTATGATTGACCCTATTTGACCATGCCCATGGTTAATTGTGGTTGACCTTGGATAACCATTACCATGGTTAACTTTCGTAGACCTTGGTTGACTTTGGTTTACTATTGTTGACTATGGATGATGAAAGTTGAGCATGAGCATGAGCATGACCATGGTTGAATGTGGTTGAACTTAACCATGGTTAACTATGGTTGACTATGATTGACAATGTTTAACCATGGTTGATAGTTGTTGTCCATGAGATTGACCACAACCATGGTTAACTTTGGTAGACCTTGGTTGAATTTTCTTTACTATAGTTGGCTATGGTTGACCATGGTTGACCATGACCTTCACTATGGTTGACCTTGGTTGAACATGACCATGCTTGACTATGGTTGATCATGGTTGACAATGGTTACTATGTTTGATAGTTGTTGTCCATAAATGACCATGGCTGGCCATTACCATTGTTGATCATGACTACGGATGACATTCATCATGTTTTACCTTAACTATGACTATGGTTGACCATTACCTTAACTATGGTTGACTATTGTTGACCATGAACAAGAGTATGGTTTACTATGGTTGACTTTAACCATGGTTAATCTTGACATGGACCAAATTTTAGTATAGTTGATCATAGTTGACCTTCACCATGGTTGACCTACACCATGAACAATATATATAAATTCTCACCAACAATCATGCATCATCGAATCCATGGATTCAAGAAATAAATGGGGAAATCCCAGTTGTCGTGTCATTATATCAATGTTGAAGAGAATTCTGACATCATCACCATTATATATATAATAATAATTGGTATAAATAAAGTTTAGTAGGTTATCATAATTTGTTTGAATAATGAGTAGTAATGATTTGATTGATGTATAAATTTTCAATATCATAAAATTAAATATTCAAACTCGATTTGTGTATTGACTAAAAAAACAAATTCAACTTCAAACAAGAAATATAATTACAACTACCACCATCTCCTTAACTATGAAATGGATATTGCATTAAACACTAGTCTAAGATAACTCTAAATATAAATTTGAAGTATGAATTTGTAATTACTATATATGGTATCCTAACCCTAGTAACCCTAGCCTTAAATATGGATACCCTAACCCTAATAAATTTAATTGGGGATTTTTCATGTACATATCAAAATACTGTGATGGAGCCTTTGAGTTAGCACAATCAACCTTCAAGCAACCCTTGAAAGTCCCTAACAAAAAATTAAAATGACCATTAAGTTATTTTAATAGCTTCCCCTCACCATCATTGTCTGATTCATAGCCATCTTTTTGTTTCAAGAGTATTGTGTCACACATTCTATGAAAACAAAAAAAAATTGTGTAAATGTATTTGGAATATGTGAAACATTGGTTAATATGTTGTTGTACCTGACGACATCTTACCTTAGAGACATCCATCCAGTCCTTCCAAGTTATATATAATCGACTTGTGAATATAATCTCCAATCAATATCGGAAAAGGAAACACATTAATGAGGAAACATAATACACACCCTATAAGTATTGTATATATTCTATATTCTATCATACGCCATTTTAAAAAGGTTTTCAACGTGATAGCTAAACATTGCTATCAATTTTTTGTAAAATTCCAAACCTCAACCCAGTTTTAATCTCGCTGATTTTTCAGACAATGTTTAATGCCCAAACCTAGATTTATGACAGCCAATTAAACTCAGCATAAAATAAATTTTCAGAACTGAAACATGAGGATTTTAAACATCATTTTAATGCAGAAATAAAATATATCAGCAGCACATAAACTTAGAAAAATAACACAATGATTTTTGGTCTAACAACAACCCTGGAAAAACCCACAAGGGGAAAACCAATGAGAGAGGGAGTTTTATTATTTGTGAGCTTCAAAGAAATTTCATTTACAACATATTCATCTTCATAAATTACACAAACTTGTCTCAGACTTTCTTCGCAAAAATCCTTCTGAACAGTCCTAGAAATGCTCCTCAATTTCTATGCCAGAAATCCATACAACTATATAGTTGTCCCAACAATAAATGTTGTACAGATTGTCTTGATTTATGTGCCAAATTTATGCTAAGACTGTATGAAATACGCAACAGGAACAACTCCTCTAAATCCATGACTAATCTCCTTGAAAATTGTGCCCAAAAAATGTATTGTACGACCCTCAAAATTCATGCCAAATATGTATGGACTGTACGAAATTTCACCCAGAAATTAATGCCAGCAGATGCCTCGGTTTATGTGAAAGTAAATACTTGTATGATAGCCTTGGAATGCATGCCAATCTCCTTATAAATTTAACTATTGTCTCCCTCGATTTATGTGCATGAAAATGGTTGTACAACCTTTTGAAATCTGTACTGTACGGACTGCATTAAATGATGAACTTTGCCTTGAAAAATGTGCTAGCTAGCTGCTTTGGGATGTGTTCTCTAGCTCTGCAAATGTTGCCTCCTTCCTCAAGATTGACCTCTCTCTTGCTCTCTTCACAATGAATGAATCAACCCTAGCTAGGGTGCGCCCTCCTAGCCTAGTCGACCTCATGGTGGTAGGTGAGGAGTCTCTTAATCCAATGGTTGAGATTGGATTAGATGAGTGGATGAGATTGAGTGTCTCTTCACTCACCCCCTCACTAAATTCATAAAGTCACATTTTAATTTGCATCTCACAAATTAAATGAATAGGGTCCACATTAGTCACTTTCTCACCCCTTAGGCGCGTAGGTGATGAGAAACACTTGCCTAGGTACTTTTTAATTTAATTTTAACACTCCCTTTTACTGAGGAAAGTGTTACTCACCACTCCAATCTTGTCCCTAAAAAATACAAACTTGCCTCTGCCCAATGCTTTCATGAGTATGTATGCAACCTTCTCTTATGTAAATATGTACTATAGCTCCACTACTCCTCTCTGAACATAATCATGTATAAAGTGATAACGGATCTCGATATGCTTAGACTTGTCATGAAAAACTGGATTCTCCAAGAGTTTAATGAAACTCTGATTATCATAGTAAATCAAGGTAGGCCTCAACTACACACCAAACAATCCCACTAACAACTCGTGAAGCCAAAGGGCCTCACAACTGGCCTGACTGGTTTCCATATACTCAGCCTCTGCAGAACTCAATGCCACTGAATTTTGCTTCCGACTGAACCAAGACACCACTGTTGTGCCCAATCCAAAGAAACATCCTGAAGTACTCTTCTGGTCACTGACACATCCTACCCAATTTGAATCTATATAACCAACCTGACAAACTCCATCTCCTCTTTGATAGTCTAGACCATAATCTATTGTACCAAAAAGATACCTAAGCACATGTTTTGCTACCACCCAATGCACTCTCCTAGGCTCCACCATGAACTGACTGAGAGTGTTGAAAACAAAATAAATATATGGCCTAGTATTGACCAAATACATCAAAGACCCGATCAAATGATGATATAAAGTGGAATCCACGAACTATGACTCAGAAGCATGAAGCTTATTCCAGTTGGTAATCACATGAGTGGTCATGGGCCTACTATCCTCCATATGAAATCTCCTCATAATATCACACACATACTTCCTCTATCCCAGGAATATGTGTCTAGGCTCTTGCCAAACCTCCAATCCCAAAAAATAATGCATCAGTCCAATATTAGTCATCTCAAACTCTAAAGCAAGGCTATCCTTGTCGCTAGTGATGAGTCTCTCTGCCCCTGTGATGAAAACATCATCCACATATAGAAAGAGAATGAGAGGATCCTCTCCAACCATAATGAAGTATAGGTTTGGATCCGCCTCACTCTTCTCAAATCTCAACTGCTGCAAATAGGCATCAATCCTCGAATACCAAGCTCTGGGAGCTTGTTTCAGCCCATACAATGCCTTCTTCAGTCTACACACATGAGACTCTCTCCCATGCACCTCAAATCCCAATGGATGCTCAATATACACCTCCTATTGTATAAGACCATTTAGAAATGTGGTATTCACATCCATATGGTGGATCTTCCAACCCATCTCTGTTGTAATGGAAATCACTGCCATGATCGAGGTATATCTAGCAACTGGTGCAAAGGTCTTATCCTAATAAACTACCTCAACCTGTGAGAAATCTCGAGCTACAAAGTGAGCTTTGTACTTCTCAATGATGCCATATGTAGCATGCTTGAGTTTATAGAGCCACCTGGAAGTCACCACTGACTTCCCCTCAGGTCTAGGAACAACTTCCCAGACATCATTCTTCATGATGGAATTGTACTCTTCCATCATGAAATCTATCCAAACCTATCTACCAGTAGCCTCCTCATAAGTGGAAGGCTCAGACTCCCAAATGCTTCTCACCATCGTGAAATAGCTTCAAAACCTCACCCCTCTCTATCCCTTGTGACTTCCTAAAGGCTCTATCTTCCTCAAATCTAACATCCCTCCTCAAGACAGTATTCCTCAAGGAAGGAAGGTATATAAGGAAATCCTTTGAAGTCTCTCTATACCCAAAAAAGATCCCTCTTTATGTCGTGGGTTATAGCTTTTTCCTCTTCTCAGAAGGGACATGTGAATATGTGATGCACCCAAAAATCCTAAAGTGCCCCACCTTAGACTTCTTCCCAAAAAAATCCTCCTCGGGATTCATGCTCCCCACTTCCCTATGTGGACTCCTGTTCTGTAGATAAACTACAATGTAGCATGCCTCATCCCAAAGAAATAGTGGAAGCCCCTGATCATGTAGCATGGCTCTCGTAGCCCGAACAATGGCCCTGTTATTCCTCTTAGCAACCCCATTATGTTGTGGGTTTTAAGGAATAGTCAACTCTCTCCTGATGCCCTCTCCTACATAGATGTCCATGAACTCCTTGGAGGTATAATCACCCCCTTTGTGTCTCCTCAAAACTTTGATTTTCTTCCCTGTCTAGTTCTCCATAAGAGCTTTGAACTGTTGGAACCAACTGAAGACCTGTCCTTTGGTCTTCATGAAGAAAATACAATACTTCCATGAGAATTCATCAATGAATATAACATAGTATAAAAAACCATTCAATGATGCCAAAGACATCGAGCCACATACATATGAATGAATATGATCAAGGATACCTGCTACTCTACTGTCATTGCTATGAAAAGCAGTCTTGGTATACTTTCCCAAAATACATGCCTTGCACAACTCCTGTTGATCTGTACTGAAATATGGAACTCCAGTCACAATCTCCCTTAGTACCCTCAAAGCCCCATTGTGCAAATGTTCCATCCTCCTATTCCATAACTCACATAGGTCATTGATGTTGGTAGAATGAAACAATGATCTTGTTGCAAGATGGAACATAATCTTATACAACATTTCATGTCTAGTCCCAATCACTTTGGACGAAGTGATACTAGACCCCTTGGGGAAAAGGAGCACCTACCCATCACAGATTAACACCTCATAGCCCCTCTCCTCAATATCAGAAACTAGTACTAAGTTCTTCTTCAAGCCCATAACATATAGGACCTCTGTCAACAACATGGGAGGCAAAGAATCCCTTTGAAATGATACAGTCCCACAACCAACTTCCTTGACAACGTGGTCATCTCCAAGCACTACCTCAACATCACCAATATGAGTAGGATTTGTCAAGTGCTCATGAACCCCTGTCATATGGTGGGATTCCCCACTGTCAATATACCACATATCTGAATGAGTGGTCCTCATGGAAATACACACAACTAAGGAAAACTCCTTATCAAAATTGGCAGAGAACTCCTCCATCGATGTTGAATTTGTTGTTTGTTTCTTCTTCTTGTTCAAACACTGAACTGCATAGTGCCCAAACTTGTGGCATGCAAAGCACTTGACTTTGCTCATGTCTTTCTTCCCTTCACCCTTTGGTTTATTTCTTGCCTTAGGACCCTTTCTAAATTTCTTCTTGTTGTTGGCAGCAAGAGCCACATTCTCCTCGTCATGACCTGTAGATGAACTACCATGTACATAACCTCTCTGGGTCTCCTCCTAAACAAATTCATCCCAAAGATGTTCCCAATTGGAAACTTCTCCCTAGCCACAATTCCCTCTACAAAAACAACCCATTGTTTGGAAACTCCATTCAATGTTGTTCTCACAATATCACTATCAACTATGGCCTCCCCCATAGCTCCAAGATCATCTCTCACTTGTGTCAACTTGGTAATATATGGGACCACATTTTCAGCCTTGGTCATTTTAATTCTCTTTAGTTTTTCCCTCAAAACCATCTTTCAGTTTTCATTTGTACTCTAGTACAACTTCCTCAAAGGCTCCCACATCTCGTAGGAATTTATCTTCCCTATCAAGTGAGGAATCAAATGGTCCTTGATGGGATCAAATATAATCCTCTTAGCCTTGATACTCTTCTTAGTGTATGCTACAAGAAGAGTGGCATCAGTAGGTACAACCACGAGATGTGTTGTAGTATTTTCAACAATGTCCCACAACTCATTTTATTACAACAACAAGATCATCCTCTCCTTCCAAGCACCAAGGTTTGATGCCCCATCAAGTCTGTTCTCAACCCTCAAACCTGTAGCCATTGACCCTTCTCTACTGAAAATGAAAAATTCAAATTTATGTCCAGTGAAGTGACTGTTGTCCTAATTTTCTGACTTGCTGAAATATTTTTGCTTCTGTTTAACTCAGCTTTGATACCATGTAAAATTTCATACCCCAACCCAGTTTTAGTCTCACTGATTTTTCAACCAATGTTTAATGCCCAAACCCAGATTTATGACAGCCAATTAAACTTAGCATAAAATAAATTTTCAGAACTGAAACATGAGGATTATGAACATCCTTTTAATGCAGAAATAAAATATATCAGTAGCACATAAACTCAGAAAAATAACATAGTGATTTTTGGTCTAACATCAACCCTAGAAAAACCCACAAGGGGAAAACCAGTGAGAGAGGGGGTTTTATTATTTGTGAGCTTAAGAGAAATTTCATTTACAACATATTCATCTTTAGAAATTACACAAACTTATCTCAGACTTTCTTTAGCAAAAATCCTTCTGAACAATCCTGGAAATGATCCTTGATTTCTGTGCCAGAAATCCATACAACTGTACGATTGTCCCAACAATAAATGTTGTATGGAATGTCTCGATTCTTGTGCCAAATTTTTTCTAATCCTATACAAAATATGCAACAGGAACAACTCCTCGAAATCCATGCCTAATCTCCTCTAAAACTATGCCCAAAAACTAGATTGTACGACACTCTAAATTCGTGCCAAATATGTACAGATTGTACAAAATTTCACCCAAAAATTAATGCCAACAGATGCCTCAGTTTCTTTGCAAGTAAATGCTTCTATGGAAGCCTTGGAATGTGTGCCAACCTCATCAAAACTTTAGATGTTGTCTCCCTCAATTTATGTGCATGAAAATGGTTGTACATTCTTTTGAAATCCATACTGTACAAACTGCAGTAAATGATGAACTCTGCCTTGAAAAATGTGCTAGCTAGCTTCCTTGGGATGCGTGATCTAGCTCTGCAAATGTTTCCTCCTTCCTCAAGATCGACATCTCTCTTTCTCTCTTCACAATGAATGAATCAACCCTAGCTAGGGTGCACCTTCCTGCCCTAGTTGACCTCATGGTGGTAGGTGAGGAGTCTTTTAATCCAACGATTGAGATTGGATTAGATGAGTGGATGAGATTGAGTGTCTCTTCATTCACCCCCTCACCTTTTAATTTGCATCTCACAAATTAAATGACTAGGGTCCACATTAGGCACTTTCTCACCCCTTAGGCACCTAGGTGATGAGAAACACTTGCCTAGGTGCTTTTTAATTTAATTTTAACATTTTTCGTGAATATGTTGAGGCCACACCTACATCATCCAAAAGGAACATAGACATTAGAACTATGAAAAGTAAACAGTCAAATATACTAATTACAGTGTTTCATTTTTCAATGTTGGGAATGTGAATGGGTTTACCTAATGCAAAAATAGAGATTCCCAATATAACTCGCTCGCAATTGTTTCTTGTAAGTTTTGAAACACAAATCACCCCCACTCATAACAATCATGTCAAAAAAGTGGCACAACATATGTTCATACCTTTTCACATTGTGGCACCTATGTTATATCATTATAGCAATAAGTGCATTAATTTCTTAAATCCCAACAACATACATTAATATCCTCAAACAATCTTCCTGATGTTCCCTAGATTAATCTAGGCAATCAATATGATATTACACACTCAACATGGTTTAACACTACATTTATCAGGGATTTTACCATGTGCATTTAGAGGAGAATTAGATTTTAGAATAATTACCTACAGTAAATTCAAAGACCATAGTCATGACAACCTATATGGAATTTCCTCCAATACTTTCAAACAATAGTTGACAAAGTAAAATAGAAAAAAAAAATATAGTGAAAGGAAAAATTTAATGGAATTGAAAACTCTTTGAGGATATGAAATAAGTAAATAACCCAAAACATTAGTCTCATAGTGAAATCTAAAAGGCCAAGACAAATGTGGCATCAACATTACTACACTGGCCATGCAGGATTCACGTCCATAAAAACATGGCCAAAATGAAACACCTACCCAATATGACACATGTGATCCATAAAATTAATCAAGTCTTTTCCATGGAATAGTGAAACGTTACCAAAGGAAGCATAAATCCATGCCACTGTCCATGCCAAGGCCTGACATAACCACACATGATGGAACTATAAAATGTAAAAAAATAATTGTGAAGAGGTAATTTAAAACTAAAGTAACCTTGTTTGGATTTGCAAAAGTATGTTCCATGGAAATTTATAAGCCATCATAGTAAATTCTTAATCGTATTATGTAAAAATGAAATAGTAAACAAGTTACGTAATGATAAATGGATGAATTCATAAATGCAGGGGAGTTAATGCTGAAAATCTCATTCATTGATTTGGAGACAACAACAAGAATATGTCAACATCTTTGATTTCTAGCCATAAGATTATAATTTGTAATTAAAAATTTGATTAATCCATCGATTTTGATAGGCATATTCCTCTTGGCGTAAATGTATATCTTCTAAGAAATTTTGATAGTTTATACACACCTCAAAATTTAGTTTTTTTAATTTGAATTTCATTTTTTATAGTTTAATGCACACATCAAAATCACAAATGCCATTTTTGGCTAACTATAAGCACATAGCGATAGAGAATTTAAGACCCTACCCAATCCCCTCTTTTGATAATTCCATCCGATGCCCATGAATGATCATGCGTGACTACGATGGTGACTATTTGCTGGAAAATGATTTGGATGCCAGGAAAACAATTGACTGGAGCTAACATTTGAAAACATATGGCATCATGGTTTCAATATAAATATCATCGATGTGGCATGCCATGCATCTTATGAATGATATTGAGAGGGAATGTAAATTCAAAATTTGAATGTCATCAAATTTAGTGATGGGATATCAATTAAGAGCTCACCTACCATGCATTGGCCTCTTTTTTCATTTGTTGGGTCTGCTTTGGTGGATCCCATACATATTCATCACATTGTAACATATGTTTATGTTCATCACATTGTGACATAAATATGTTTGGTAGATTGCAATGTTACTATGTTCATCACATTGAGATGTTATTATGTTCATCATATTGCAACATTGTTATGTTCGTCACATTGTAACATCCAAGTTTGTTCGCTAGATTGAAATGTCAAGTTATGTTCATCACATGACAAGGTTGGTTTGTCTTAACACATTATGAAAAGGAAGTTTTGGACAAGTTTTAACAAAGTTTTTCCTTTGTGACAAAGATAGGAACTTTGAATTGATGTGATATATTACATAATTCAAAAAACTTAGAATCATATGTGTTCTAAGGACATCGATAGCAAATGATCTTGAACCAAAAAATATATCCCTTTCAAATAAGAATATAAACATTTATACTATGAATTTATACATTCTACTTGTTGGTGTTGCAAATTGTGATTGTCACTAAAACAAAAAAGAAGGGGTTAAGAGAAATGATGATTTATAGCTGTAAAATATTTAACTGAAATCCATTTATGACTAATTGTGATCGATTTTTTGGATAGATTCATACAACTAACGTGTTCATACAAGTGAACTCTAGGATAAAGTGTTTTTCCTCTTCAACCCTTTGAGTGTCACAAAGGTGGCGTATTACTTCATGCCATGGTGTTTTCTTTTTATATATTACTTTGTATTTATATTTTATAAATAAATAATTTTTTCATCAAAACAATTTTTTATACTCGAATCTTTCATAAAGATGTGAAAGCTATTTATATGGATTGACAAATTTAAAATATCTTTATGTCAATCAAAATTTAATAAAAAATATTGTCTTTTTCTTGATATAATATATTGTTATTAGACACTTGGTTTAAATTGAACACTTTTTCTTTTAAAAAATAAATAATATAATTATTTAATATTATTAATTTTTAAATTTATTACTTTATTTGTTTGATTGTCGTTTTATTATTATTATTTGAATTTGTTGAATTAATTATATTTTATGTATTAGTGTTTCGACTACTATTTTAAATAATTCAATTTCAATTAAAAATTATTTATATTTTATTTGTTAGTATTTTGATTAGTATTTTAAATTATTCACTTTCAAGTAAACAAACAAAATAATCATCTATGAGAGATGCCGAAACAAAAGGATACACAATTATAATAATGAAATAAATTAAAGTGGTACATAAATTTATAACATTAAAATAAAATTTTAAATGTATTAATGAACATGACTAAATGATTTAAAATAAAATTTGAAATATATTAATAAAAATGACTTAAGTTATTTTATTGTATAATTAAAATTTACAAAATATATCAAATACAAAAGTCATATAAATACATATACAATTAAATGAACAATTTATCATAACAAATTTTGCAGCCATAGGCAAGGTCATGTTTCATTGCAGTGAGAACTGGACATAATACAATGGAGCTCATACATCCCCCTCTATGGATAGGTTTTTCTCTAGTCATCATCCTTGTCTGTTGCTCACTTTTTCTTGGTGGAGTGTAGTCTTACCTTGTCCTTGTCCCTAGTTGTTGTGATTTCCTAGTGGAGAGTTGTCTACTACTTGTTGTGGTCATCGACTTGAGTTGTGGATCGTGCTCTTTTTCTGGAATAGATCGAAGTAAATTGTGGGCCTCTTCTCCATGGGAGACTCTCCCCTTCCTGTTGGCGAGGGACTATTTTCCAACACGGTTGAGTCCATTCCCTTTATTGAATTAGGGAACTCTGTGGAAAAGCATAACTCCATCATTCTAACTAAGAGAGGTTTAGTTGATAAGTTTCTAGGCCTTTGGCCCAATCTAGATATATTTCTAGAATGTGTTTCCAAGAAATAGTCTGAGCAATACCCCCTTAATTTTTTATTTTGGAAAAGGATTCTTCTTTTTTATTTTCAAAACTATAGAAGATTGGGACGAAATTTTCAAATCTAGCCCCTACTTCATGGTTCCAGGGGAGTTTTCATTTCCCAATGGACTCTGGAATTTAACCTAGATATGGAGATCTCCTCAGCTCCTATTTGGATTAGACTTCCACGTCTTCCCCTTATTTTTTTGGATGAATAATGTTACAAATAAAATGGAAATAATCTAGGTGTATATATTACCCATGTTGAACCTAAGGGAATTATTTTCACTTGTGACATAATTTGCTTAGAAATGGATTTCTCAAAGGGTCGTTTTGAGTCGATTAAGCTCAATCTAGAGGTTTGGAGTCAACACCAGGCCCTTGATTATGATAAGGTATATTTCAAATGTAAAATATGTCATGAATATGGACACTTCACCAAAACTTGCTCGAAATCCAAAGAAACTCAACCATTGTAGAATAACGTGGATCAAGGATTCAAACAATTTTCAAGAAAGAACAATAATAAGAATCCCAAGGGGGGCATCCTGACCATAGGTCTAAAGCTCATCCTTCTAATCCCTCCAATAATAGGATCAAATATATGGAAACTAAAGATGAAGAAAATGATAACTCTTGGGAGGAATATTCTCAACAGAATGGCCCAGAGATCATTTCTAAGTCGTCGAAGAAAGTGAAAAATAATTCAAAAAATATTAGCTAAAGAAAATGTGTCCTCACCTGGGGGGGAATGCATTTTCTCATGGGAAGGTTCTGGTTCTAGATTCAGTATATTAGCCACCAATTAGGGTTTTGGTGATCCCCCGAGAAAAGGGACCACCTTCAGTGGGTGAGGAATATGGTGATGCAAGGGAAGGAGAAGATAATTCTCCATCATTTGAAAAAATATTAAATAATAACCGACGTCATTCTACCCCTTTAACAAGAGGAAGGAAATCGAACATAAATCGTAGAGAAAAATAAGTTGAATTAGGAATTGCATGGAGTTCTCAGACCACTCTAGATAAAATCATATATAGCGATGGGATAGCTTGGCATGTCTATTAATTATGTTGTTCTTCTGTATTTTTTATGTAACCAATTAGTAAGGATTTATTCTTGCAATCAAGAAGTAGTAAGTTTGAATCTAGGGAATTTTTGGGCTCAATTTATAAAATACAACCTGTAAATTTTGGTCCCTTTTCATTATAGTATATATAATGCACTATTAATCCTGAATAATTTACTCTTTCATTTTAATTGGTGCAACCCCCTCTAATTTATGAGTTTCTGTTAAAAAATAACAAAATAAATAAATTTTACAACCATAAATTCAAAAACAAAGTCATGACTTTATTTTTTATTCTATAGGTCAACTGATCCACATTTATGAGCGGAACAAAAGGAATAAAAAATTGAATACAATAACACAGAGATACAGAGAACAACAAAATATATCCAGCGAACAATAACTTCTATTGAATAAATAAAATAGGATGAAACTGTAAAACTGCAGAACTGAAAAAAAAACTTTCTCGAATGGTTGTATCTATCTCTGAGAAGAGATGTGGCTACTATGTGCATCCGTCTGAGAAGAATGATCACAATGAGGCTCCATAGGCATTTTTAACATTGCTCATGAATTCCAAAACCATGAAATCCAAAACCCTTAGCCTAGAAGATGAAAATCCAAAAGTTATGTGGACCCCGATGGATAAGTTGGTGTCTCAACTTCCCATGGTCATAAATTTTGCATACGACCTTCCTTTTAGGCGAGTGATAGCCCACTGGAAATGTATTTTCGATAACTACACATTATGTTGTCAAACTTTGACTTTGTATATAGTTTGATTGTGGCAAGACAAAACAACATTGTTTAGGGCCCCAAAACGGCCCTGAAAGTACAAAAAGATGTATTAAGATGAAAAATTCCAAAATAAGTTACTTGGATTAGGTGGGAAGCCACCAATCTCCACCTAGAAGCTATGTAGGACTTCAAAAAACCCCAAAAGTGTAGAACCCACAATTAAAAAGAATTGTATAAGAAAGTGCTAAACTAACAACTATCAAGAGGAGCCAATTGGAATAGGTGGGTGGCCACCAATATCCACCTGGATCATTCCTCCCCCCTTAGGAAGAAATGTTATCCATTGCATTGAATTCCCCCATCAGGTGACGAAAATTCTATTGAATTTGGCCCCGGGTGAGCCACTTTCCTTGGTGTAGGAATTTCCCTGCCTTGACAACCCAATAAATCTGGAGCCTCTATTGGTGAGTTCCTTGATCTGTGTGTCCACTATCTGATTAGTGGATGTATGTTCCATGTACTCAAGGTTGATTTTTGTTGGTGTCAATTGTTCTACGATCTCTGAGGTGTCCAATAATGGTGGAAAATATGTCTGAAGGAGGTCCACATTGAACATTAGGTGCAAGGCAAAGAAGGGTGGAGCGTTGATCTCAAAAGCATTGCTACCAACAGAATTGGTGATAGTGTAAGGCCCATATCAAAGTGGGAGGAGATTCTGATGGGGCCCTATAAGGTGTTATTTCTGCAAATGTAACTAGACCTTGTCTCCCACCTAAAACTGGTTCGATACCCGATGTTTATCATGGCATTTCTTGTACTTAGCATTGTGTTTCTACAAAATCTCATGGACCTATTGGTGGATGTGTTGAATCCTCTCAATGAATCTGGTGGTTTTTTCCGCCTTAGACTGAACATGGGAAGATTCTTCCTATGTGGTTATAAGAGGTAGTGCAACATCAATGGGACCCAAGGGTTGGAATCCTAGCCCCACCTAAAATGGGATATGGTCAGTGGAGCTATGGAGAGCCATGTTGCAGTTATGTTGAACATAGGGAAGACTCTCATCCCATGTATGCATATTCTTAGAGTTGTACATGCATAGGATGTGCACAATCATATGATTGATGACCTATGTCTAGCCATTGGTTTGGGGGTGAAAAGCAGTGGATTTAGTGAGCTTGGTGTTCAACAGTGTCCAGAGACTCAACCAAAATTTGTTGAGGAACCTACTATCCCAATATGAGGTGATGGTCTGTGGTATCCTAAAATGGACCCATGCTCGTTCGAAGAAGAGCTTGGTAGCATCTGCCACCGTGATGCTCTTCTTGGAGGCTGTGATAATGGCCATCTTCAAAAACCAATCAACCACCACAAATACACAATCATGGTCATTCTTGGTGGACATAAGGCCATACATGTAATCCATCGAGATGGATTCCCAAGGCCTCTTGGGAGTAGGAAGAAGGGTGCATAAGCATTTATTATTGATGGCTATCTTGGAAATGGCATAGTTAGTGGAAGATATGATATACTTGTTGACATCTTGTTGAATGTTTAGCCAATAAAATGTTTCTGTAGAATGACCACAGTTTTCTCCATGCCAAAATGTCCTACCATTTGACTGTAGTGAGCTTCCCAAATCAACTTTGAACGCTCGTTTGTTGGAACACAAAGGTGGCCCATATAGCATAATAATCCATCCAGGATGTGAAAATCATTCATATTCACTCCTATGCCCAAGAGCTAATAGGTGGTGGAGAATTCAGAGTCATGTTGATAAAGTTGGTGCCACTCAGATGCCCGAGGTGACTGAGGCAGTAAATGAAATTATTTGTGCTCCCTGTTTTATACTTGATGTTGAGATGGAATTGTTTTAGGTATGTGGACCTCTTTTGATGGTGGTCATTCTAGAACTTCCCCTGTGTCTATATGAACTGTAAAGGCTTGTGATCAGTGTGGATGATTGCCTCCTTTCCCAGAATGTAATGTTTCCATTGACGACAAGATTTCACAATGGGATACATTTATTTTTCATGGGTGGGGTATTTCTGGATAGTATCTGAAAGTGTCTCACTATGGTATTCTATTGGATGACCATGATGAGTGAGAACTATGCCTACAACATATTTAGAGGCATGGGTCTCAATCTTGAATGATTGTTGCAGATTAGGTAAGGAGAGTACTGGAGCTGAGCACAAGCGATGCTTCAGATCATCAAATGTTTTTTTTTGTGCCTACCCCTATGTGAACGTTTCCTTGCCACTAACCTTCGTTACTTGGTCGAGGACCCATGCAATATGGGAAAATCCCAACATGAACCTTCGGTAGAAGTTGGAAATTCCCAAGAAGATATGAATCTTGGTTAGTGTGGTCGGAGCTGGCCAGTCACAAATGAATTGGATATTAGCTGGATCCACATGTACCCTATGCTCACCAACAATGTATCCCAAGTATTGGACCCTGTTCATCCCAAAGGATAAATTTTCCAAGCTAGAATATATCTTGTGCTACTACATAGTACCCAAAACCTGTTGAACATGTTTCATTTTCTCCTCCCAAGTTCTGATGAAGATGAGGATGTAATCTAGATATACCACCACAAAAGAGTTGGTGAAGGGTATCAATACACCATCCATCAATCTCATGAAATTTGTTGGTGCATTTGTTAAGCCAAAGATCATGACCAACCATTCAAAGAGACCTTCTTTAGATTTGAAAGTTTTCTTCCATACATCAGTTGGTTCGATGGGAACCTGGTGGTATCCATACTTTAGGTCAATCTTGCTAAATAAATTTTCCCCCTTGAGTTGGTAAAGAAGGTCATCAATTCAGGGAATTGGGTACCGGTTATGAACTGTGATTTTGTTTAATGATTTGTAATCAATGCAGATCCACTAAGGAATGTCTTTCTTCTGCACTAGCACAATTGGGCTTCCACAAGGGGAGGAGTTGGGTCGGATGTGCCCCTTTTGAAGAATCTCTTGGATCTAGTGATTTATTTTCTCATTTTCCATTAGCAAGCAATGATATATTTGTCCATTAGACAACGATGCACTGGGGGTTAGATAAATTGGATGCTTGACTTATCAATGCATCGATACCTAGTGGGTGAGGAGAAGATGTCTCTATATTATTCGACGATCTCATCCACTTGATTCTGCTGCAAAGAGAGGCTCTATGTAGAGGTCACGAATGTGGCAGAGACCTTCTTCTTACTGCGAGATAGAATCACAAAGAAGACAAATTTCTTGGTCTATGAAATAACCTTACTGCATTGCTTAGCAGAGATTAAAGAAATAACGGTAGGTAGTGCTACCTGTGGTATCCTGTACAATTACCTACCCAAAGTAATAATAACACTACGGGTTCTATACTCATACACAACATGTCACTTCCACAAATATGGTTGGCCTAAAAGAACATAACAAACTTCAAAGGGAGAAATATCACATAATACCTCGTCTTTGAAGGGCTTGATGTTGTAGTTCAAACAAAACTGTTGGATGATGTGAAGATCTCATCCTTGGAAAAGCCGGTCTATGGTGTATGGTTGCGGGTGCGGTGTTATTGGTAGGTATAGCCACTTGACGAACTCTGCTAAAATTATGCTCTTCTGACTTCCACTATCGACAATGAAATGAAACAAAGTCCCCTTTACCCACATATGTGAGTGAAAGAGGTGTTCCCCTTCCTCTAGTTCTTCTGGTTTGCTTGGTTGGACTTTGGTGGTAGAAAAAATTGCATTGGGTTTAGAATCGATGATCTGATTCCCGGTTATGTATTTAATTCAAAGTCAAAATCTTCCTCTAACTCAGAAGCTTTCAGATCATCCACCAGTGACTACTTGGAGCAACATTCTTTGGTGTTGTGCCAAGGGATTTTATGGTATTCACACCATTTTCCCGTTTCCTTCTTTGACTTCTCACTACCCTTATTGGGTTGCAGCTTGGATTGCTTTTACTGAGAGTGAGCATCTTTTCTCTATCCCATGTTTTATGGGTTGGGGCTACCTTTTCCCTACTTCAGCTGTGAGGATTTTGTAGATCCAAACTCTCACCTCTTCTGCTTAAATTTATTCTCGATCTTGATAGCATATCTATAAGTTGTACCCAATGATATGATTTCCATAAAGTCCATTTCTATTTGAATGTATCTATGCATACAACCACATTATTTGAGGACCAGATGTCATTCATATTCTTTGATACACAATTTGGTGCGCAGAGTACGAAAAATATTGGTGAAATCTTGTACTGTCTAGTTCCTTTCCTGACACAGTGTGGTCTATCTTGTGTACTGGTCCTCACAACTTCCAACAGGGTAGTATTGTTCTTTAATCGCATCCCAGAAGGAATCCTATGTCGGGGTGACTGTAAATATTTCATATTCCTCTATGGCCCTTTTCTCAGAGTAAGTATCCAACCAGTCCTTAACATGGGGGACGACCTTAAGGAGTGCAAAAGTAATATTTTCCATGTCGAAAAAATTGTGGACCAAGAAATACCCTTTGAGAAGATTCAACTCTTTATCTACAACATTTGCATCTACCAGTCCTTCAAATAATGGAATATCAAAATTTACTTGTACCTTGAAGGGGGTTGCATGGATGCTTGATGAAGATGTGTCTCTTGTGGGCATCTACTGAAGGATATTTGCAAAGTTCTCCATCATTTCATTCCTTTTTCGCACAAGGGATTCCTCGAGCAACATTTTAAAAGGATCTTCTACTCCATCATATTTCTTCTCATCCCCCATGGGTTGTTTTCGGGCTTGTAGTGGTCGATATTGCAAAGGCTCGACTGGTTCGAGCCCCAACTTCTTGTACTCATATCTTGTCAGGGACATGCATGAAGAAAAATAAATGAAGAGAAGATCGCTCTAATACCACTGATCTGGATTTATGAGTGGAACAAAAGGAATAACAAACCTAATAAAATAACACATATATACAGAGAACAACAAAATATATCTAGTGAACAATAACTTCTATTGAATAAATAAAATAGGTTGAAACTATAAAACTGTAGAACTCAAAAAAAAAATTCTCGATTGGTGGTAGCTATCTCTGAGAAGAGATGTGGCTGCTACGCGCATCCATCTGAGAATAAAGATTACAATGAGGCTCCAAAGGCCTTTTTAACATTACTCATGAATTCCAAAACCCTATACATCCAAAAACCTAACCCTAGGAGATTAAACACCAAAATTTATGTGGGTCCCGATGGGTAATTTGGTACCTCAACTTTCGGGGGTCGTAACTTTTGCATACGACCTCTGTTTTAGGCGTTTGATAGCCTGTTGGAAAGATATTTTCTAGAAATACACATTATGCCATCAAACTTTGACTTCATTTACATTTTGAATGTGGCAAGCCAAAAAAACATCGTTTAGGGACCCAAAATGTCCCTGGAAGTACATAAAGATGTACTGACATGAAAAATTCCAAAATAATCTAGTGGGATTAGGTAGGTGGCCACCAATCTCCACTTGGAAGTTCTGTAGGGATTTAGAAAACCTCGAAAGTGTAGAACCCACAATTACAAAGAATTACAGAAGAACATGTTGAACTTGTTAGTAACAATTCTGGTATCGAGATTTTAAAGGGAGAGACGGCCGAGACTTTTCAAGTCTCTAAAGACCGATGGGATCCTAGCCGTTGATTTTGGCAGGACGCGTGTCGGACATCAAAAGGAAAGTCGGGATTTCAGTCCATCGGAGGATCGGAGTTTCTAAAGGAAGAGAGCTCTTACATGGATAAATCACGATGCGCGATTGCCCGACTGAATCAGAGCCATCCGTCAGTCGTGGCATGTGGCGAGAGATCCTACAGAGTCGGGGATCGGGGATATGAAAGTCCCATGCACCTGATAGTAGGAATCGCGATATCCCGATACCCGATTTCCCAACATTGCTACGAATCATAGTGGAGGACAGGTGGCAAGCTTTCGAGTCGGAGAAGGCGCCGTTGACATGTCATGGCCATAAGCCATCGGGGATCGGGGAATCGCGAATCCGGAGGACGTGTAAACATTGACCTCGCAAACCCCGAAACTTCGATGGAAGGTTATACGGCCGCGGGCATGTGGTAACGGTCATTTGGACAGGGGCATAGTCAGGGGGCTAGCGCGCAAGGAGCCATCGACAATCGGAGAATCGCAACTCCCGGGCACTTATGCATTGAGGCATCAAAACCGCCGAAGCCCCGATAGAGGTTCGGCTCGGGTCACATAAGAGGTGGTCACATGGATGATAATATAGCAAGGAGGGCTAGCCCATGCACGTGCTCATCGGAGGATTGGTGATCGGGATTTCAGGAGTCAAGAACTCTTAACAGCAGGAATCGCGAAATCTCGATCCCCCATACAGAGTCAGGGATGACCACGGTCAGGTGTTGAAGGTCGTGAAGAGATTGGAAAGGACCTGTGGATCGGGTTGTTGCAGTAGAGTTTCCCAAGGGAATTCAAGGAGTCGTTTCGGCTCAGCAGAAAATGATAAGGAAGGTAGGTGAAGCTTCGCGTCGCTCATTTATTACAGAGTATGGAGGTTCCGGCCAGAGTGTACCCAGGGGAGGCCCGTTGTACCGATTCTCTGCAGAAGAGTCACACCGAGTCTTCAAATCGTCAAGAGAGCCTGAACACGCCAATTCAAACATTAAAGGAGGCTCAGCTACCCCCTGGCACGAGCCATGCTGAATTGAAGGAGCATATGACAGGAGTCCAGAGGACAGATTTGATTGAGGAAACAACCCCCCCCATTAAAAGTCCTGAGATACTGTTGCCAGGCAGATTTTGGCTGAAAGTATATGTAGGCATTTTTGCCATTATGTAAAGCATCGATGGTTGAGCAGATCTCCCGATTGTAATGTTTAGAAGCTATTTCAGTTTCCAGCTTATGTATCTGTATATGAGATTTCTTGTTTTATGATAGACAGTTCTTCTTTACCCATCTAAGTTTTTCATCTTATGCTAGGAAGTTCGTGATTGACTGAGTCATGCGAATTGTTGCATTTTTGTTATGATAAATGATTTATCGTGGCATTATTGTATTTTCTGGTGCTCTGTATTCAAATGCAAGAAGACCTTGTGTTGGGATGCTTTCTTCTACAGTCTGTTAGGAACTTGTTGTTTGTAACAGACCTTCGCACTCTTCTCCATAAGTCTTCCGCCTGTTCACCCTTTACTACAGCTCACTGTCTGAAGTTTACACAAGACCTCACTTGCTCATGCATGCCTGGCCTGTTTTCAGAGTTGGACACTACTGTTTAGAGTTTCCTTCCATTTGATCACCCATCTATGAACAATCGTGACACAAAACTGATGGGCGTCGGGCTCTGCTCCTGATAGCAATCCAGGAGTGACTTCCGTCGCCAACAGAACTAACAAATGTCAAGAGGAGACAGTTGGAATAGGTGGGTGGCCACCAATATCCACCTGGATCATCAACTCAAACATGCTTAAGTAGGTATTTCCTTATAAAATTGGAAAAAATAGGTAATGTAAATATATTTAATAATAATTATCAATATATATTTAAAAAAAAATGAAATATGTAAATCTTCCAATACTTAAATAATTAAAAATTAATGGATTTATATTGTTATGATTTATTAATCTCTCATATTCTAAAAACAATTAACATATAGTTATATCTCAAAACATACATATTTGAAGCTCATTAATAGGGTCCCTTGCCAATACAAGGACCAAAATATGTTGGTGAAGGTGCATGAACATAGTCGATATCCTCACTATCTTGTTGTCCAATTTTTATACCAAGGAATCCATACAAACATAGTGAGCATGCATGTTGAGTAGGTAACTAGTCCATGATACTGCACATAGAAAATTAATTAACACATTTGTATATGAATTTGTAATATGTTTGTAATTAGTCCATGAGACTGAAAGTAGAAAATTAATTAATGTGTTCCTAAATGAATTTGTAATATGTTTGTAGGTGGGTTCTTCTTAGGAGCATTACTTGAATTGAAACTATGGCTTAGTTTGGGACATAGAGAAGACACTAGGGGGTGATATCTAGCTTGGATTTCCTATATTCAACATAAAAAATGGGAAAAGGGTGTGGCTGACAAAGTCTGTGCTTCCCTTCGACTAGAATTCAGGGGTTGTTTATGATTATGGACTTCAATTCAGTGACGTTAGCGAGAAGTGTAATATGTGTGATAAAAATGATGGTGGAAGGAACGACTCACCATGAAAAAGTATATATATGAATTTTCACCAACAACCATGCATCGTTGAATCCATGGATTCAAGAAACAAATGGGGAAATCTGAATTGCCATGTCATTATATCAACATTGTAGAGAATTCCGACATCATCAGAACTTTGTATGTATAGTAATATGTGGTATAAATAAATTTTAGTTAGTTATCATAATTTTTTTGAAGAATGAACAATAATGATTTGATTGATGTATAAATTTTCAATATATTAACATTGAATATATACCAAAGATTAAAAATTTTAAACTCAATTTGTGAATTATCTAAAGAAACAAATTCAACTTCAAACAAGAAATATAATTACTACTACCACCATCTCCTTAACTATGAACTGAATATTGCATTAAACACTAGTATGAGATAACTCTAAATATGAATTTGAAGTATGATTTTGTAATTACTATATATGGATACCCTAACCCTATATATGGATACCCTTACCGTAATAACCCTAACCCTAGCCCTGATAAACCTAAATCTAACCCTAATAAGTTTAGTTGGGGATTTTGAAGGTACATATCAAAAGACTGTGTCGACGCCTTTGTAGTAGCATAATCAACCTTCAATCGATCCCTGAAACTCCTTAAGAAAACATTAAAATGACCATTAAATTATTTTAAAATCTCCTCCTCACCATCACAATCTGATTCATGGCCATCTTTTGGCTTTAGGAAATATTGTGTGACATATTCTGTGAAAAACAAATTGTAAATATATTTGTGATATGTGAAAATTCAATTAATATCTTGTTGTACCTGGTGATAGCTTACCTTGGAGATATCCATCTAATCCTTCTAATTTATGTACAATCGAATTGTGAAGATCGTCTCCATTCCATATGGGAAAAGGGAATACATTAATGAGTAAACATAATGCACACCCTATGATTATTATATGTATTACCTCATCTCTGATGCTCCATTTTAAAAAGGTTTTCAATGTGATAGCTAGACATTGCTATCATATTTTCATGAATATGTTGACGTCGCACCTGCATCATCCAAATAGAGCATACACATCAAAAATCTGAAAAGAAAACAATCGAATATACTAATTTTTTTGTTTCATTTTTCAATGTTAGGAATGCAAATGGATTTACCTAATGTAAAAACTAGGATGCCCAATTTAAATCTCTCACAATTTTTTCCTACAAGTAATGCGACATAGTTCACCCCCACTCATAACAATCCCGCTGACAAAGTAGTGGTGAGAAAAAAGACTAGAGAAATTTGTATGTGTTTTGACTTCTGAGATCTGAATAAATTGAGTATTAAAGATAACTATCCTTTTCCTAACACGGAATTTCTACTTTAACAAGTCATTGGATCAACATTTATGTCCATGTTATATGGTTTCTCGAGATACAATCAAGTATTGGTTGTAGAGGAAGATAGGCCCAAGACTACTTTCATAACACCATGGGAGACATATGCATGCGCTCGAATGCCTTTTGGCTTAAAAAATGTTGGATCCACTTTTCAAAGATCCATGGATCATGCATTCAAATATCTAAAAGGAAAATTTATGGTTCATTATCAAGATGATCTTACTTCCCATTCCAAGACAAGAAAAAACCATATTGATCAGTTGAGACAAGTTTTTGAAAGATGCAGATTATATGGGATTTCTCTTAACTCAAAAAAATTCTTGTTTGTTGTATATGAAGGGAAATTGTTGGGGCACATAGTTAGTAAATAAGGAATCTACATTGATTAAAAAAGATTCCAATCCATTAATGAACTAAATCCTCCATCTTCAAAGAAAGGAGGTACAATCATTTTTGGAAAAATAAACTTTGTAAGAAGATTTGTCCCTGATTATGTAATCATTGTTAATCCAATTAATTTATTTTTAAAGAAGGATCAAAGGTTTGAATGGACTCTAGAAGTTCAAAACACTTTCAATAATATTAAATGTACAATCACCATAACACCTATACTTATCAACCCAAATTTTAATAGAGATTATATTTTGTATTCTTTTGCTGCAAAAGGGGTTGTGGCTTCAATTCTTACACAAAGAATTCTTAAGGGTAAGAACTTCCAATAAGATTTATGTGTAAAACCCTTCATGATTATGATCTAAAATATTCAAAATTGGATAAACAAGCACTCTCTCTTGTTAAGGAGGTGGCACATTTTCGAACTTATATTTTGAATTCTCTTGTTATAGCATATGCTCCATCTTCCCCGATGAAAATGCTTTTAAATCAACATTTGAGAGAAGGAAAGTGGGCAAATTGGTTGGGTAAGATTCAAGAATATGATATTGAGATCAAACCTTTAACGGTAGTTAAAGGACAAATATTATGTAAACTTATTGTTCATAAGGAAGCATTGAATGGAGTTGTGTCATTTTCAGTGGAAAAACCTATGTTGAATTTGAAATGGTACGAGGACATCATTTTCTATTTGAGATCTGTACAATTCCCATTTATTATGACTCCTAAGGAAAGAATATCCCTAAAAATGACTTTGAATCGGTATGTATTGATCACGTAGATATTGTTAAGAAGAAATTATGATGGAATGTTAATGAGGTGTGTAGATGCAACAAAAGATCAAGAATTGATAAAAGAATTTCACGAAGAAATGTGTGGAGGAAATTTTGCACCAACCACTACTACACACAAAATAATAAGAGCTAGGTATTATTGGCCATCAATTTTTAAGGATTCATATGCAATGGTAAGAAAATGTTTTACATGTTAAACATTTTCAGGAAAAATGAAGAGGTTTTCAATGCCTTTGCAACCTATACTCGTGGAAGAACATTTTCACAGTGGGGACTTGTTGGCAGCCAATTCAATTTTTTATATTGTCCTATAATCTGCCTACACCAATGTTTCACAAACATTGATTTTTCATCGCAATTTTCAAATGAACAATGCTTTTATTCTTTGCGCCCTTTTGCACGCCTATCTTCGTTTTGTTTTCACAATTGTAAGCATGAAAACTTAGTCCTTCAAAGTCACATTAGAATCATTATTTGAACTATTGTCATCCTTCTGATTAATATGCCCTTTGCGCTTACATCTCACTTATCATTTTGCAGCTGGCAAAACTTTCGAACTGTACTCATTGGACATTTCTTGATTGATTATGTGACTTGGTTTCATTAGGTTTGTGATGCTTTGGATTTACATGTTTCTTATTTGGCCTACTTAACCATTGGTTTCACAACAATGCATAGGCGTTATGGTTAAATCTTTTCTTTTAATATAATCCCTATGTTAATGTTTTCATAACTATTGGTTGGTTGATTATATGAATACACATTGGCGCATGGTTAATATTTGGTTTTGGTTTCAATTGGAATGATTTATGGCTTATAACTTTGGCACAATGTTGATTGCGCATTGGATTATACACTCACCATTGTTTTCATTGATCGACCAATTGATATGCCTATTGAACTATGGAATAGTGGGTTGAATAGCTATGATAACCGATGGTTGTACTTTGGCATTAATGCCTGCATCCTTGCCGAGTTACCTCTGTTGATTCTTAGGAAAATCTCTGAGCCCACTCTGTTCAAACCCTTGCCCCTTAGCCCGACTCACTATATGATCTCTCCTAGCTCCTGTAGGGTAAATTCAAACCCCCTGGTGTTCATAGTTAGTGTTGGTTTCATTATTGCCAGAGAAGACTACCCCGTAATTTCCCCCAGAGTCACGTTTTTGCGTGAGCGATTTTGGGAAAACGGTGTTGAATTAGCTCAAGATGTTGAAAACCCAGAACCGTTTTTAGCCCCTTTACCTTCATCACAGGTGGTTTCTTCAGAAAATGAGCCATTACAGAGAACTAGCTCGTGTTTTAGAGATCATTTTTTCAGATCTTTTAAATGGCTGAAGGTAACGTATTGGGTCTGTGTGCATGCTTATCACTTCTCCAGATCTTTGCTAAAGGATTATTCATTTTTTTTTAGTGGGTTGATCGCTTTATCCACGACAACATACCCTAGATCTGTCTTTGTCTCGAGAATTAAATCAAGTTGAT
>ML794066.1:730957-743339 GCA_009831015.1 Picea engelmannii
GGATGAAAGTAGAGGAATATGCTGAGTCAAATCTTGGAGGCATTCTTGTAAATTATAAAAAGATTTTACTACTGTATGTAATCATGCGTTAAATTCTAGATGTGAGTAATTGGGATCTCTCATCTATGCTTGGTTTTCTTCTTATAGTCATGTTAATGGTGTAATGATGAATTTCCATTGCAACATGATTAGTTATAGATCAAGGGCTTTTTCAAGAATACCAACAAGAGGAAACAAAGACAATACATGCGCAAGAGAAGCATGAAATGACAGGGCAATGTCAGAGGCAGTGGCTGCTTCTGAAAGCTTTGTCTACCAGGTTTTGGACAGTCGTGGCTACTTGTTGATGCTTTGAGCCATGGCTTGTGGCCATCCATGATATTTTTAGCAGAATTTTATATTGGAAGACCTCTCTTTTAAAATGTTGTAGGTGGGAAATTGGTGCTGTGGCTTCCTTCAGGAGTGGTGTGATTTCAATCTAATTGCCAATGCTGAAGCTGCTATGGAACTGGTGTATGCTTTGGATCTGGTGGCAAGATTTTTCATCTCTAATTCCCTACACTCAATTCTAAATGGATTTATTGATTTGCAAAATAAATGGATGCAAGATTTTTGCCTCTATATGGATGGATTTTGTTGCAAAGATTTATTTGATTTTTGTTTTGATTGAAATAGATTAAATTAAGATTTTGTTTGTTCTAAATTAGCATAACAGTTTTGGTTTGTTATGATGTAGGTGATGTGCTTGTTTTTAATTAGTAATTAAATATTTGTTTTTATGATTTGAATATATTTCTGTTACTTTTAATTGATTTAAAATAGGTTTGTTCTCAAATTAGACCAGCTACAGAATCAGCTGATTCTGTAGCTAATCTACAGGATCAGATTTTTACCATTTTTTTAAATAAAATATGCATCTAACTTAATGTTTTTGGTCTATTATAGGTAAATTCGAATTTGCAATTGAGTGGTTGAGCAGTTAGAGGACATCTCAAGGATTTCACTTGCATTTTATTTTCTTAGTTTAGAAGATTTTGGGGATTTTTCCCAGATTATGTATTTTATTTTGATATTATCCACAAGGGAGTTTTACCTTGTGAGAAACCTATATAAACCTATGGTTTTGTAATAATCTATCATCCTCAGTTGTGGGAGAACAAGGATATAGAATTTTGATTCAAACTGGAGCAGAACTGGTGTCTTGTCATAGCTTTTTCTTTTCAATATATCAACATTTTGTTCCATGTTTTGTATATCATTTTGTTTATGGTTTAGTATTACTTTTCTATCTAAATCAAATGAAAATGATATAATTTTATTACTGTTTATCTATATCTTGTTTCTTCCAAATAGATAAAAGACATAACAATTATTAGTTCAGTTTGTGAATGATGGCTTTGTCTTCTTCATAAATTGAATTGTTATATATAAGTTAGCTGCATAATAGGTTTCCCTTTTGCAGGAATTTATAACCAGAAGACTATTATGATTTCTTTTATGTCTTGTTTGTCCTGTAACATACTTCAAGAAGCATCATAGCTGATCGTTCGCGAGAAGATTTTGGATTAAATGGTGTGAATTTCTTCCTCCAACCAGCTTAAGAAGCAATCATACACAGGGCAGACTTGGAGCGTGTCCAGGTCAATTAGTATTTAGTTTACTGTTTTCATTAAGCAGTTTAATATAGATGTAATCTTGTTTAGATTTATATTAGATCGTTTAATTTCAGTAATTATATTAGATTTTTTAATTTTAGTTAGTTTACTTTCTTATTCATAAATCATAAAATCAAAAAGAGTTATCTTCGTTGTTTTGGGACAGCAAGCAAATAAGTTTCACAGGTTTTATTCAAATCTGTAGATTGTATGCAATGTATATTTTTGAATAAACTGTAATTAAATTGATAATTAGATAGTTGATTTGAGTTATTATAATCATAATTAGTATCTTGTATATATAATAGTTAGTAGTTATAGTTAGATTAGTGTAGTTAGTTTAGTTTGCTTTATTAGTTTCTAGTTTCCTTTTTAGTTAGTTTCTTGTATTCAGTCATAGTTAGTTTGTTTTATTTACTTTAGTTAGATTTCTTAGCTCAGATCATTTCTCTCTGGTTTTCATAGAAGACCTTAGAGCGGCCAAAGGAGCTGTTAAACTCGTCAGGGTGGTCCATTCCAAATGACTTGGGTTATTTAGACAACCCCAGACCGGTTCCATTCTCCCAGTTGACGGATGGTCAATTTCGCTCGTCAACAAATGGTGCTAGAAGGAGGGCCGACTGACAAGCTGGCCTTGTAAGAGCCTTTATTTTAATTGTTTTCTATTTTTCCCATGGCTCCCCAAATCACTGTGTTGGAACATGCTTTCAACTTCTCATTACCCGATGTTCCCAACGAGACAGTCTCTCGCTTGTCCAAACTCACCTTTGATGGTGAAGGCGATATATCTGCTAAAGAACACCTTAACAAGTTTTGGTGCAAGTGCATCAAACATGACATCTCAGATTTAGGAGTTTTGTGCAGACTGTTCGCTTTTACTTTTAGAGACCGGATCAAACATTGGTTTGAATCCTTTCCAGCATGTCACATTTTTTATTGGTTTCAATTTGCAGATGAGTTTCTAGATGCCTTTGAAATTTATGATTTTGATCAATTATGTGAAGAATTTCATACTTCGTTAATCAACGACGATCCATCTTCAGAAGGCTTTTTGACAAAAGTCTATCATATCCTCTGTAAATTTAATCTCGATGACATGTCTTCGGCATTGAATCTTTTCTATGATCCTTACATCCCTTCCATTCAGTCATGTTCAATCACAAATGAAGAACTAATTGAAAATCCTATCACCCAACTGCAAGAACAATCTTCTTCGCAAGAAGAGGAAAATTCTTCCAATAATGTTGAACAAGCCAGGGAGTTAGAATATATTGATCAGGTCCTTATTGACAACCAAATTGGTTTTTCCTTTGAATAATTGTATTTTCAATCTAAGACTTCTATGGAAGATGATTTGTTTCTGGCTCAAGGTGAATACCCTCATTCTTGTAACTCATGCTCTAATCAACATTTAAAATCAGTCATTGAAGAACACTTAAGCAACGAAAATCTTCTTGAATGTTCTAGTACTCCCATGAATCTGATTAGAGAAGAAGTTACACAACTAGAAGAAGAAACCTTAAATCTTCATCCTCAAAATGCACTTTGTTCACAGGAAAGACTAGATGTTGGTCACATAAATTTTGAATTATCTATCTCACAAAATGCCAATCCAGATGATCATATTATGTTGAGGAATTCGTCACCAAAACAGAGTGAGAGTTTTAAAGAAAGTGAAGAGAATTGTCTTGAGAATACCATCGTTGAGTATCATAGTTCAAGAGATTATTTTTATTTACTTATTTCTGATTCCTTTTATTCTTTATATCCTAATCTATTCCTGGATTCTGGTGGACTTGACACCCTACCTACAACATACTACTCTTTTCCACCACAATCATATCCTTTCAATATGCTAAATTTTGGTGAAATCAATTCGAAACCTAACATTGATAAACTTGAATTTGATGTTTGTTCACTCTCATCACTCACATGGGAAGAGGACATGTTGCGAGATGATTTTACATATTTTCTTGTTGAAAAAGACAATGCATTACATCTTATGGAAATCAAACATTCTAAGTCTCATACTCATTCTTTGCTTAGCTCGAATCTTAATGCTGATGCTTCACATTTTGAAATGATCCATCGCATCGAAGGAAAAATTCAAACCAATGATCTAATCAATTGCATGGATCCTTCTATGATGAGATTTCCACTGATATATTCGTTTCATCAAAGTCATGGTTGGCATCCGCATTTTTCTGACAGGATCTTAGGATGGCTTGAATATTCATATATGAAAAAATTTCATAATGAAAATAAAGTTGCGCTTGCTTTCTTTTTACCAAAGTATCTTGGAAGTAGGTGTGACGTGTTTCTCTTAGATCCTCCATGTGAAGAAGTTAATGAACACTTAGAGAATTGTAAGGAGGATGAGGCATTTCAGCCTTGGCTGATGGTTTTTCCATTTCCTCATGATCCTGACAAATTTTTCACAACTACTTACACTCGCCCATGCCATTATGACCCTTATCACGACAATATTGTGCAATGGCTGGAGGATTCATACAACAAGAATATCCAAGGAAATGGTAAGATCATGCTTACTTTGTTTCTAGATGATGATTATGAAGGTAAGTGTGATATGTTTCTATCATTTGTTGATATATTACCATTCTTATTAATAACACTTGATCTTGTTTTCATTGCAGGATTAAAGTTACTCTGTTGGCTACATTGGAAACATGACTTCACATAGCATACTGATTTGTTTAGTAGTTAGGGTAGGTTTAGGAGTAGGTTTTTCTTTCAGTTTGATTTCTCACTAGTTTTGTTTTTAATAAATGCAGTCATGAACGCAAGTGGGCGCACCATGAGAACCATAATACGGCTATTGTCAGGGAAGTCACCTTGATCTCTTTCTCTTTACTTCTAGTTGAATGTTTATTTCCAAAAACGCAGTATCATCATGAAAATCTTAAATAGAAAGTAAAGAGATAAATAAATTTGAATCAACCCTAACCCAAGGTACCATGAGTAGGACTTTTTTCCCATCATTCAGGATTTTCCTACTTTCTCTCAGTTTCCCAGGGGATTGTCGCATGAGGTTTTCAGATGCACCTTCTGTGTATATTTGTTTTTTGTTTTTGTTGCTTGGATTTCTTTACTTTCCAATTTTTTCTTCGCTGGTGTGTTTTGGATTTCTCCCTTATGCTTACCAGTTTTTGCTTTTGGAAATGCACCTACCTATGCACTGAGCTATTCAGACAAAGACCATTAGAAAATTTCTTCGCCGAAATAACTTCTAAAAAGTTGTACGAACATCAGTGACATATTTCTAAAAAGATATTTATGTTGGGAAATTTTGTTGTTTGAAAGAAGTTTACTAATTTCAATCTCTGAGTGAAGTTTGTCATGATTATCTTTATCTTTTTACGCTGTCCCTTTTCTGTAAAGGAGTGACTCAAAAGGATGTCTCCCTGTCATAGCAAGTTGTTTCAGAAATAAAACATGTCTGGTGCTGGATAAAGGACAATATCAAAAAATTCTGATGAGGTCTAAAAATACGATAAAACAACAAGATTTTTCAGCGTCACCCCGCTCAGTTATCCATAAAAGAAAAACAAAATAAAAATATTAATAAGAGCTATGGGAAGTGTTTGTAAACCCGCCGGGATACTGAACAGGTCCGCTGGCAGCGGGTAAATGAAATCATGGCGCCAAGACAACTTCGTCGGGGTACTGAACAGGCCTGCTGGCAGCGAAGCAATGTCGGGTAAATGAAAATCTGTAAAATTATATGAAACCTCTTTTAAAAGTCCTTTATTCTAATCTAGAACTTCTTGACAGGATACAGACCTCCGAGTGGGTTAAATGGAAACCCTCTCGAGGCTATAGATGCCTGCTGGCAGCAGTGGCCATGCCAACAGTATTGAAGATTTTATCATAAAAATCATGACTTGCTGATCTTAAGACTGTTATTGGTTTTTATCTTTTGAAACACTGCTAGAAAAGATGGTGAATGATGATGTTTGTATGATTTTCTGGTTGTTGTTCTTGAGTTGAATTTTTCTTTGATGTCCTAATCTGAATTTGTTTCTTTTGACAGAGATAACTGCTTCGTCCAGTGTGTCGCCATTGTTGGCAGCCAATTCAATTTTTTATATTGTCCTATAAGCTGCCTACAACAATGTTTCACAAACATTGATTTTTCATCGCAATTTTCAAATGAACAATGCTTTTATTCTTTGCGCCTTTTTGCACGCCTATCTTCGTTTTGTTTTCACAATTGTAAGAATGAAAACTTAGTCCTTCAAAGTCACATTAGAATCATTATTTGAACTGTTGTCATACTTTTGATTAATATTCCCTTTGCGCTTACATCTCACTTATCATTTTGCAGCTGGCAAAACTTTCGAACTGTACTCATTGGACATTTCTTGATTGATTATGTGACTTGGTTTCATTAGGTTTGTGATGCTTTGGATTTACATGTTTCTTATTTGGCCTACTTAACCATTGGTTTCACAACAATGCATAGGCGTTATGGTTAAATCTTTTCTTTTAATATAATCCCTATGTTAATGTTTTCATAACTATTGGTTGGTTGATTATATGAATACACATTGGCGCATGGTTAATATTTGGTTTTGGTTTCAATTGGAATGATTTATGGCTTATAACTTTGGCACAATGTTGATTGCGCATTAGATTATACACTCACCATTGTTTTCATTGATCGACCAATTGATATGACTATTGAACTATGGAATAGTGGGTTGAATAGCTATGATAACCGATGGTTGTACTTTGGCATTAATGCTGCATCCTTGCCGAGTCACCTCTGTTGATTCTTGGGAAAATCTCTGAGCCCACTCTGTTCAAACCCTTGCCCCTTAGCCCGACTCACTGTATGATCTCTCCTAGCTCCTGTAGGGCGAATTCAAACCCCCTGGTGTTAATAGTTAGTGTTGGTTTCATTATTGCCAGAGAAGACTACCCCGTAATTGCCCCCAGAGTCACGTTTTTGCATGAGCGATTCTGGGAAAACGGTGTTGAATTAGCTCAAGCTGTTGAAAACCCAGAACCATTTTTAGCCCCTTTACCTTCATCACAGACGGTTTCTTCAGAAAATGAGCCATTACAGAGATCTAGCTCGTGTTTTAGATATCATTTTTCAGATCTTTTCAATGGCTGAAGGTAACGTATTGGGTCTTTGTGCATGCTTATCACTTCTCCAGATCTTTGCTAAAGGATTATTTTTTTTTTTTCAGTGGGTTGATCGCTTTATCCACGGCAACATACCCTATATCTGTCTTTGTCTCGAGAATTAAATCAAGTTGATTAAGTAACTAGTCTCATGGGAAAATTTCGACCTTCAATTCTGCTTAGTCAGGAAGAGCTTGAAAAGAAGGGTATTTGGGACTTCAATCGTTTGAGTCAACCTTATATCATGGATACTATATTGCAGGACAAGTTTGGAAGTATTTGGATGGATGTGGCTTCAAATATATTTCAACAAAAACCAATATCAACGTTATGAGTTTAAGGAAGAGTATGCTACAGATGAAGGTATTAATGGGAAAACAGATACCAGTGAAGCAAGGAGGATTGTTCTCGTGGCCAGGATAGCTGCAAATTTTCTGAAGTCAATTGTTGATATCAATGCTTTAAGTCTGGTGACACAGGTCCCAATAAAGGCAAGATGTTTAGAATTTGCATCTAGATTTATTCTGTATCTGAAATAGCAAATTGAGAAATGGTCTGCATCTCAGAAGTTCACAGGAAATGACTAGAAATATATTTTTATCTGTATATACGCTGCAAAATTGTTATATCTGTGTCTAAAGAGATCAAGTGAGTTAGCTACTGAAGCCTCTAATGTGGAAAACAATATTCTTGATCTTATCACTTTGCGTGAATCTGTTGTTGGATCTAAGTATGCAGTGTCTGTTCTAGGTGCGTTAAAGCCATGGATTCCAGATCTTCTTATTGTTGTATCCTCTTCTGCAAATGTTCTTTGCGTTGATGGGAGTTTGGATGGTGTAAAGTCAAAACAGGGATTTGATGACTTGGCTGAAGATGGCAAGCGATTTTCTTCTTCTTGGATTATGACACTTGCCAATGTGGAATGTAGCTTTGTCAATGTCACAAACTTTCCTGAAAATCATCCTCCAGAAGGTCATGCCATGGGAGGGGCCTCTAATGACAATGATTATTCACAAACTAAGGAAAAACTCTCTCATGTAACACTTGACTTTATGGAAACAATCATTAACTTGTTGCAAAGAGGGGATACCAGGATTGTGCATGCTATTGTAAAAAATTATTTTATCACTGACAGCATTGTTTCTGAGACAAAACGATTATGGCGAGGTTCTTGGATTACTTTATTTCACATGTGTAAAATTGCTAGGGAACGGAAATGTCCAAGAAAGGGGACATGATATTTTTCTAAATGAATGCTTACTGGAATATTTAGAAGAGATAAATATTCATATAGAACAGGCACTAGAGTCTTTGGGGGATCAAAATGGGGAAGAAATGCTTCGAGCTGCTAAAGAGCTAGTTGAAAATGTTCCCTCAAGTCGCAGGGTTTGAATTCCATTAACAATCTAAAAGAAGATTATAGCCAAGGCAATTTCGAGAGGAGAATGGATGAAAGTAGAGGAATATGCTGAGTCAAATCTTGGAGGCATTCTTGTAAATTATAAAAAGATTTTACTATTGTATGTAATCATGCGTTAAATTCTAGATGTGAGTAATTGGGATCTCTCATCTATGCTTGGTTTGCTTCTTATAGTCATGTTAATGGTGTAATGATGAATTTCCATTGCAACATGATTAGTTATAGATCAAGGGCTTTTTCAAGAATACAAACAAGAGGAAACAAAGACAATACATACGCAAGAGAAGCATGAAATGACAGGGCAATGTCAGAGGCAGTTGCTGCTTCTGAAAGCTTTGTCCACCAAGTTTTGGACAGTCATGGCTACTTGTTGATGCTTTGACCCATGGCTTGTGGCCATCCATGATATTTTTAGCAGAATTTTATATTGGCAGACCTCTCTTTTAAAATACTGTAGGTGGGAAATTGGTGTTGTGGCTTCCTTCAGGAGTTGTGTGATTTCAATCTAATTGCCAATGCTGAAGCTGCTATGGAACTGGTGTATGCTTTGGATCTGGTGGCAAGATTTTTCATCTCTAATTCCCTACACTCAATTCTAAATGGATTTATTGATTTGCAAAATAAATGGATGCAAGATTTTTGCCTCTATATGGATGGATTTTGTTGCAAAGATTTATTTGATTTTTGTTTTGATTGAAATAGATTAAATTAAGATTTTGTTTGTTCTAAATTAGCATAACAGTTTTAGTTTGTTATGATGTAGGTGATGTGCTTGTTTTTAATTAGTAATTAAATATTTGTTTTTATGATTTGAATATATTTCTGTTACTTTTAATTGATTTAAAACAGGTATGTTCTCAAATTAGACCAGCTACAGAATCAGCTGATTCTGTAGCTAGTCTACAGGATCAGATTTTTACCATTTTTTTTAATAAAATATCCATCTAACTTAATGTTTTTGGTCTATTATAGGTAAATTCGAATTTGCAATTGAGTGGTTGAGCAGTGAGAGGATATCTCAAGGATTTCACTTGCATTTTATTTGCTTAGTTTAGAATATTTTGGGGATTTTTCCCAGATTATGTATTTTATTTTGATATTATCCACAAGGGAGTTTTACCTTGTGAGAAACCTATATAAACCTATGGTTTTGTAATAATATATCATCCTCAGTTGTGGTAGAACAAGGATATAGAATTTTGATTCAGACTGGAGCAGAACTGGTGTCTTGTCATAGCTTTTGCTTTTCAATATATCAACATTTTGTTCCATGTTTTATATATCATTTTGTTTATGGTTTAGTATTACTTTGCTATCTAAATCAAATGCAAATGATATAATTTTATTATTGTTTATCTATATCTTGTTTCTTCCAAATAGATAAAAGACATAACAATTATTAGTTTAGTTTGTGAATGATGGCTTTGTCTTCTTCATAAATTGAATTGTTATATATAAGTTAGCTGCATAATAGGTTTCCCTTTTGCAGGAATTTATAACCAGAAGGCTGTTATGATTTCTTTTATGCCTTGTTTGTCCTGTAAAATACTTCAAGAAGCATCATAGCTGATCGTTTGCGAGAATCTTTTGGATTAAATGGTGTGAATTTCTTCCTCCAACCAGCTTAAGAAGCAATCATACACAGGGCAGACTTGGATCATGTCCAGGTCAATTAGTATTTAGTTTACTATTTTCATTAAGCAGTTTAATATAGATGTAATCTTGTTTAGATTTATATTAAATCGTTTAATTTCAGTAATTATATTAGATTGTTTAATTTCAGTTAGTTTACTTTCTTATTCATAAATCATAAAATCAAAAAGAGTTATCTTCGCTGTTTTGGGACAGCAAGCAAATTAGTTTCACAGGTTTTATTCAAATCTGTAGATTGTATGCAATGTATATTTGTGAATAAACTGTAATTAAATTGATAATTAGATAGTTGATTTGAGTTATTATAATCATAATCAGTATCTTGTATATATAATAGTTAGTAGTTATAGTTAGATTAGTGTAGTTAGTTTAGTTTTCTTTATTAGTTTCGAGTTTCATTTTTAGTTAGTTTCTTGTATTCAGACATAGTTAGTTTGTTTTATTTACTTTAGTTAGATTTCTTAGCTCAGATCATTTCTCTCTAGTTTTCATAGAAGACCTTAGAGCGGCCAAAGGAGCTGTTAAACTCGTCAGGGTGGTCCATTCCAAACGGCTTGGGTTATTTAGACAACTCCGGACCGGTTCCACTCTCCCAGTTGACGGATGGTCAATTTCTCCCATCAACAGGACTTGATGTCATTGGTCCAATAAACCCAAAATATAGCAAAGCACATGTCTACATTCTTACTACCACAAATTATTTCATGAAATGGAAAGAGGAAATAACACTGAAAAGGGTTGATTCTGAAGAATTGAAATTTTTTCTTAAAGATAATATTTTATCAAGGTTTAGGGTGCCAGAGAAATTCATCACTGATAAAAGGTGAACTGGTATTGATTTAGAATCAAGCAAAAGAAAATCCTTCAATGCATACAAAATTTGAAGCACTCTGGATCCGGTTGTATATTATTGAAAAGATTATAATTTTCAATTGTTAAATGCTCAAGGACATGAAGAGAACAGTATTAATGTTTTCAGTCAATGGGAGACATATGGAAATTTTCTTTGCTTGATTTTCATTCTTTTCACTTGTACATGAATTTTTCTTTGTTTTGTATATCCTGTTATCACTCTGTAATTTCTTAGGTTGAGGAAGAAGTTGATAGAGGCAACCACAAAACCACTTTGGAGTCCACGATCTAGCCCTCCTAGACTTAGAGAAGGATCTCTCTATATGATTTAGCTATGTTCTTCTGAAATTTTAGGCTAGTTATGATAGGTCAAGGTTTGTTTGTTATTTAATTTTTTGGTTGGAACAATTAAAATGGGCCACTGGGAAATGGAGTCAAAGAGTCTTTGTTAAATCAAGGTAAGTTCTACAAGAAACATTACGGAGCAGGATAGGAACCTATTTTGGATTCTTAATATTGATGAGTGAATTTGAAAATAAAGGTGAGGGGATCGGATTACACCCAAGAAATTAAGAATTATGGAACGAACCCTCAAGCATAAAACATTGAAATTATCCAAAGCCATGAACAAAGTGTACATAAAAAAAAATTATGTTCTTCAATATTCTATTGAATAATTCATATTGGATACACATAAAATTATAACAGAGAAAGGAAAACATAAACAAAGGCAGATGTACTTCACCAAAATAAATGAAACAAGAATCCTATAAATGTCACAACTGTATTACTGAAATTTGAAAAAGGGAGGCTCTGTGAGATCATCTACAATATCAGTCCCATCCTTCAAAAAGGTTGCATTCCATAATACTTCAAAATGTGAAGTATTTATAAGTTGTTTACAAAGGATCCTGTCATAAATGAGCATGATTTATTTTAAGAAAAATCTAAACTAACTATTACAATCATAGAGGTTTGTTGAGACTCATTCAGAGATCTGGTACTGTTTTGATGGGATCTATGGGTGATCTGTGCCTTTGAATCCGATCTCTTTGCCAATGTTCTTTTGACTTTTTGCCTCCTGAAATTTTGAAAAATAGGGTCCAATAATATCTTTGAATATCTCAATCTAAGATAGATGTGTAAAATATGGGGGAGGTTTCTGTAGATCAACTTTTTCTAAGCAAAAATCTCTCTTGGTGTTTTGAAATTCATCTCTAGCTGTTTGATATTTGCATTTGAAAAAGATGTGTTAAACAGAACAATCACAAATTTCGAAAAATGGGATCAAATATGATCTTTATTCTCCCAATCCATAACAAATATGAGAAATATGGGATATTTAATTGTTAATTGTCCTATGCAGAGAAAAAACTTCTTTCAATTTCTCAAATTTCATCTTGGTTTGCTCGAAAATATCCTCAGAAAATAAATGGTCTAAATGGGAAAAAAACAGTTTTTGAATTGGGGGAAAGTGGTTTTCGGAGAGGGAAAGGTGGATTTTGGGGGTTTTGACTGGTAAGTGGTTTAGAGGGGAAGTATAAGTAGGAGGTGATGGTAGGGAGAATATTCATAGGGGTGATGTGACAGGTGAGAGGGTGAGCGATAGAGTGAGTGTGTAACAACCCCATCGTTACGACAACAAGAGAAG
>ML794066.1:743374-759277 GCA_009831015.1 Picea engelmannii
GAAAGGAGATGACGAAAATAGTTTAATCACACCACTGATGACGAACGCTAGCACATATTCTAGGCAACAAGTTACTATGACAACAGACACCGGTTCAAGACAACTAGAAAACATGTGCAAAATAACAAGGAGGACGACTACCCTTTCGACGCAAACACAATCACACCTACAAGATAAGGGACAAAACCCCCATCCTGACATCACAGCCCAGATGAACAACACTAGAACCTCAAGGCATGTGGACCTAACACCTAAAGGCATTCAACCCTTGTTCCAAGAGCAACTTGCACACTCATCAACACTCACAAAAAAGAACCTACTCAGGCCAAGATCTCGTTCATCGCTATCCCCAGGGTGCGCCATGATCCCCTCATCAGGAATCATGTTGTTCCCCAAGTGATAGATGCGTCAATAACCTTGGCGCAAAACAAAAAGGACCAAGAATCAAGAAAAATCAGATGAGCTAGGAACTGAATACTGACTGGGAGACTATACGTACCCCACATAAAGGTTGATGAGACATAAGAGGATGAAGACAAGGGGTGACGCCATCCCACACGACATCGTCCCCGCCCTCACCAATCACCCAGTCTAACCGATCTATGATTACATTCAATTTTAACAAGGGTTCCATTCTAACAGGGCACGTCAAGTTACAATTAGACAATAATGTGTCCACTAAATAAACGTTAATACAAATAATTTTTCAAATCTAAGTGGTGACTACTAAAACCATAATTATAAATACCATCTAACCTCCATTATAATCAATTTAGCAAGTCTAAAATTGGAAATCTATAATTTACTCACCAACCTAATTTTAATCTTTAACACAACCTAATCGGTCAAGTCTATGTTAATCCAAATCCTCCACCCAACTAGACATTAACTTAAATAACAACATTTACAATCTTTAAGTAGAATTCTATCATTATAACACTTATGAACAATTATATCTCATCATGTAGTCTAGTTATATTGATCGAACTAACAATACTATTTATCTAATAATATTAGAAGGAAACTACTAACTATTAGCAGGGTTAGAGCAATTTATCGAGGAAATTAATATAGTGGTTACTTAAAAATTAATATAGAAATAACAAGGAAATTACATGACCATTAACACGACAATTAAAAGTGCACTAACAAGGTATTTTACATGACTGTTGTCATAACAAGTAATACAACAATAGCAAGGAATTTAAGGTGTTAGTTAACATTTAACTCGCTCTGTCATTTAATCCAAAGAATGAATTTGTTGTCCATTTACATTGTTGTAGCAATTGTTCTGGCAATTAATATGACCATTACATAACAATGAATCTAGAAATAACAAGGCATTTAACTCACTGTTATCCATTTTATTTGCTGGAAAAAATCAAGGCAATTAATGCCACCATTACATAGCAATGAATCTAGCAATAGTAAGGCATTTAACTAACTGTTATCCATTTAATTCGCTATGGAAAAATTAGCAAAAATGCAGTGCCCACATGGTGGTCAATCGTGCCCAGTCGACAACAACTCAAGAAATAAACACAAATGTATCAAATCAACATCAACGCAGTTCATCACTCAAGGGAAAACGCAGTCACAGCTTGAAGGCGAAATCGTGGTCATTACTGCAAGTCAGTTGTGAATTGAATAGCAAAAAAAAAGGGGTGGGCAAATTCAACATGCACACAGTGAATTTTTATTTACCAAAACCATGGTCATTCCAGCAAGTGAATTTAAGATTTAAAAGGCTAAATTTGTGGGTGATTCTAAAACAACTCAATCCATCGTTGGAAAGAAAAAACGTGGGCATTTAAAACGACAATCTTAGTCTCATTTGAAAGAAAAAATGTGGGAATTTAAAATAGTAAACTCAGTCTCATCTGAAAGCAAAAATGTGGGCAATTAAAAAAATAATCTCAGTCTCATTTGAAGGCAAAACATGGGCATTTAAAACAACAAACTCAGTCTCATTTGAAAGCAAAAACGTGGGCAATTAAAACAGTAAACTCAGTCTCATCTGAAATAAAAAAATATGGGCAATTAAAACAACAATCTCGGTCTCATTTGAAGGAAAAACATGGGCATTTAAAACAACAAAATCAGTCTCATTTGAAAGAAAAAACGTGGGCATTTAAAACAATAAACTTAGTCTCATCTAAAATAAAAAAACGTGGACAATTAAAACAACAATCTCGGTCTCATTTGAAGGAAAAAAGTGGGCATTTAAAACAACAAACTCAGTCTCATTTGAAAGAAAAAAACGTGGGCTATTTTAAACGACAATCTCTGTCACATTTAAAAGAAAAAACATTTTTCCATTTCCAGGATACCGATACCAAATGCAAACATGAATCAATTCATTTTTCCATTGCCTGAATACCAATACAAAATGCAGACATGAATCAATTCATTTTTCCATTGCCAGAATACCAATACAAAATGAAAACATGAATCAATTCATTTTTCCATGGCCAAAATAAAAATACAAAATGTAGACATGAATCAATTTGTTTTTCCATTGCCAACATACCAATACAAAATGAAAACATGAGTCAATTCGGTTTTTCATTGCCAACATACCAATACAAAATGCATACATGAGTCAATTCACTTTTTTCATTTCCAGAATACCAATAAAAAATGCAGACAACAGTAAGAGAACCGAAAGGATCCAACCAGCCAAGGACAACAACGGAGGTAGACGGTTGATAGGTTCATCCTTCGCTCATCATCCTTGCACAGAAAAGTAGGGCATTGAGATCCATATGTCTATTAATGCCTAAGCGACGACCATAGATCAGGATCCTAACCGACTGCTTAGGTGAGGACTGATGAGCTAAGGACGAAGGGAAAACAACCAAAATGGTCACAATCAATACACCATAGGGTGGTCAAGATATGAGAGGAAATGAAGGCCATGGGAGTCAATCAATCATCGAGCTAGGCTATGAAAGAAATTCAGTCATCAATCTAGACAATCAATTTACTTACTCCATTAAACATGCAGATCCAAGCATAAATCCTACAACAATCTACCATACAAAAATGAAGAGAGCGTACCGTTGCCTAATCGCCTGCTCTGAGTTACGTCTCGCACCCTCTGTGCATCTCCTTCTTTTCTACCGACGAGTCTTCACCGGTACCTCCCATCTAATGCTAGGGTTACTCTTCTTCCCCCTTAGCCCCCCGAGCCGCAAAGGGGCCACACACACCATCCAGAGATTCATCTAGCTCCCAGCTTGCCTCGCAAGGTTGAGCTACCACTCCTCACCGAGATGGGTATCCCAACTCCCAAAAGTTAAGTCAGTTAAGTAGATATTTTTGCAGCGTAACGTTACTCAAATAGAAGAGATCCTTCATCCTTCTCCTCCCTTCATTATATAGAGTTTTGAAGTCCCTTACTTTCCTAAAATCTCATTTAATTAAGTTTTTAAAAATTAAATCCTAAAAGTTCCTCCCCGTACAAGTGTCACCCATCCCCTTCATTCCTCCAAAAATTAATTTCTTTAATTAATTAAATTCCCTTATTTTCCTCACCCACCTAGAGTCACTCCTAGAATTTCTCCTAGGTGTCCCCAAATTCTCTTACAGGTTTTAATGACTTTCCCCATTATCCATTTTCTAGTTCAGTTTTAAATTAGAAAGTTCTTAATGGTAGATACCTTACTAAGTTTGACTTACTTCTTTTTCCCTTAGGTTTCCCTTTTCTTCTTATGTTTCCCTCTTTTCCTAGTTTCCTAAATATTTTAGATTTCCCTCTTTCCCCTTTTCATTTAGGACTCAAATTGGAAGGTGTAGAAATTAACCCCCTTTTTCCTTTTTCCCTTTTTAGTTAATAATTTTAAATTATCATAAATAATAAAACAATTATTTCCCCCTTTTTTAAAATTTTATCTGAACATATTTTTATGAATCATTTAAATTGCTTACCCCCTTATTATTACAAGATCTAACGAAGAGTATAACTATTATTCATGTTGTTGTTTTTTTTGTTTTTTTTTAAATAGATAGATAAAATTTTACCACTAGCATACTTTAGACTTAGACCTTAAATTTTCGTACTGGGCGACATTTTATTAGGGAATTTGTTTTTAAAAATTCTTAACATGTTATTCATCCTAAGGCCATCTCGGTTCATTCATTTATCATCAACAATGCGATGTGCCCTTCAGGACGCACTAGGTGCTCCAAGGGTGCCACTCACCTTAATTTGTTTCCCTTGCACGACGTGCCCTTCAGGACACACTACGTGCTCCAAGGGTGCCACTCACCTATTTCCATTTTTCTTGTGCGATGTTCCCTTTAGGATGCACCATGTGCTCCAAGGGTTCCACTCGCCTCTTGAATGAATTAGTCGACATCAAAAACCCCTCGAGTCAATACTCCGCCAGGTGAACTTGTGGGAGACTAAGGGCCTCTATGGAATAAGGCCCCCGCCTTATTGTGCTCCCCTTAGAATCATCATGAGCGACTGCCACAATCCACCCTCATGGCATTGTGGGTCCTCTCGAACTAGGTAAATGTTAACCTACAGTTCGAGCCACGGTGGGAGTGCTAGTAGGTTGTGGTAGGGTTGTTGTCCACACCTCTCCCTCAACATATTTGGTAGTCATGCATGACCCCTCTACTCCACATGTGAGTCTGGTCGGCAAACTATCGTCATCTTGCATCATCAATGAATCATGTCAGCAATATATCCATAATCATATCATCTAATCAGATGCACTAATATCACAAACCCCAATGGTTCACTCCCCGACTCGATCCAGAGTCCAAGGGGTTCCATCGATGCCTCTGCATCCTGGAGGTCCAAAATCCTGCACACTCAGTAAAACCGAATCAATAGCACCTATCTATGTCAATGCAGTAAAACAACATGTCATCAACCCATAACACCTCATAATCAAAATCAATGTTTTAATAGCATAATAATCCAGATCACTTGCGAGAAAGTGTCCTCAAAGAATAAGTTTGCTCAGTGTGCAAGAGAGAGATGTTACATACACCCCCTCTTGGTCTAAACTTCGTCCTGAAGTTGCATAGCATAAGTGCCGAAATAATGTGTATCAGAGTATCATAAATCTATCTATCAAAGAAAATGGAAACTGCTGGCGCATATCATATGCGTCCTCCCAGGTCCTCGAGTGTGGACTATAGTTGTCCCACTGGACCTTGACCTACTCCACCGTTCGACACCGTAGCTGTCGAATGAGATGATCCAAGATGCAGATCGGCTCATCCGTGAGCGCACCCTCATTCGACACTCGCCAGGTTCTCAATTCAAAACATGTGTAGGATCACTAAACAAAATGTCTCAAACAGAGATGTGAAATACATCATGCAAAACGCCTCAAGAATCAGGCAAGGCTAGTCAATAGGCCATGAGCCTCTCCTTTCCATAATATCGTAGGTTACCACAAACCTAGGAGATAGTTTATCCCCTTTTTTCAACTGTATCGAACTCTTTTGCGGTCTCAACCACAAGAATACTCAATCGCCACATCGTAACTATGGTCGACACGACACGCATCGACATAACTCTTCTGTTAATCCTGCACTTCCTGGATCCTTTGTCTTATAGCTTGCATTTAAACTACCATTTCTTGGATTTCTTTCGGTCCCACTAGGACCCTATCCTCAAGCCGATCCCAACTCAAAGACGTCTGAAACAGTCACCCATAAAGAAACTCGAAGGGTGCCACCTTAATGGTGCTTTGGTAACTATTGTTATAATCGAATTCCACCATTGGTAAGAATTCTTCCCAACACTTTTGTTGGTCCATCACGTACATGTGTAACATGTCCTCCAAGGTCTAGTTCATTCGTTTGGTCTGCCCGTTAGTCTCCGGGTGATACACAGTACTAAAGTTAAGTTGGGTTCCCAAGGCCTCTTGGAAACTCCTCCAAAATCATCCAGTAAACACCGATCCTCAATCGGATATAATCCTCTTAGGCACGCCATGAAGCTTTACAATCTCACTGATGAAAACTCTAGCTATGTTAGGTGCCTGATATGTCGTACGCACAGGAATAAAGTGAGCACTCTTCGTCAAAGTGTCTACTAATACAAAAATAGAGTCATGTCTCCTTGTCGTCAGTGGAAATCCAACTATAAAATCCATCGAAATAACCTCCCATTTCGATTCCGGAATAACATGTGGTTGTAGTAATCCTGCTGGGTGTCTATGTTCAACCTTTACTTGCTGTCATTCTAGACATCTGGCCACATAGTTGACTATGTTTGCCTTCAATCCCTTCCATAAGAATAAGGGTTTAAGGTCCTCCCTCATCTTCGTGACTCCCAAGTCATCCATGTAGATGGATCTATGAGCCTCTCTTAGGATCAACATCCTCAACTCATCGTTCGGCGGTACGTAAATCCAATTTTTAAACCTCAATAAACCATGATCTCTATCAAACAAAAATACTTCAAATCTAGGTACCATCATTTTGTTTTGTCCGATAAAACCCTCGACCTCTTTGTACCAGTCATCGTCACGCTGTAAAGTTAGAATATTTTCACGTAGATTCGTCTGAAGAGGCAGCACCGAAAAGATCCGTCGTCTCCAACTCAATGCATCTGCCACTTGGTTCACTGTTCCTTTTATGTAAGTAATCTCAAAGTCATACTCGCTAAGCGTTTCCGACCAACGCCATTGTCACATGTTCAGTTCGCTTTGTGTAAAGATGTGTTGTAGTCCATAGTGGTCAGTCTTTAGATTGAATCTTCATCCAACAAGGTAGTATCTCCAAAACTTCAAGGCATATATGATGGCTAACAACTCCAAATTGTGCATCGCGTAGTTCTCCTCATGCCTTCGTAGTTTCCTCGAGATGTAAACGATCACTCTTATTTCTTGCATCAATACTCTGCCTAAGCCTTCCTTGGATGGGTTAGTGCTTACCAAGAAGTCTGTGTCCATGTCAGGGACCTTTAGTATTGGTGTTGATGTCAACAACTCTTTGAGCCTCCGAAATGCTTCCACGCATTTCTCAGTCTAAACAAACTTCTTGTTTTTCTTCTGCAATTCTGTGATCGGATTTTCTATCTTCAAAAATCCCTTGATGAATCGTCGATAGTATCCTTCTAAACCCATGAAGCTACGAAATTCTAGGACATTCGTCGGTGCAGGCCATTCCATAATAGCCTCGACCTTTGTTGGATCCACGACGATGCCTTCCCCGGAATTAACATTCCCTAAGTAGTGAATCTTCGATTGATAAAATGAGCATTTGGACAACTTCCCATACAATTTGTGCTCTCGTAGACACTGTAGTACCAAATGCAAGTGCTCGTCATGCTCCTCCGTCGTTCGAGAGTAAATCAAAATATCATCAATGAATACTTGGACGAACTTGTACAAGTACTCACAGAACACCCCATTCATCAAACTCATAAATACCCCTGGGGCATTTGTCAGTCCAAATGGTAAAATAGTAAACTCGTAATGTCCAAACCTTGTCTTAAAGGCGGTCTTAGGGATGCCATATTCCTTAATCCATAACTGGTGGTACCCTGATCGCAAATCGATCTTTGAGAATATCGTCACACCCTTCATCTGATCGAACATATCATCAATCCTCGGCAACAGATATTGATTCTTGATCGTGGCCTTGTTCAATTGACGGTAGTCAATGCAGAGCCTCCATGACCAATCCTTCTTTCGCATGAAAATAACAGGCGCACCCCATGGTGACACACTTGGACGTATCAGTCTCAAGTCCAACAATTACTTTAGTTGCATTCTCAACTCCTGTAACTCCGAGGTTGACATTCGATAAAGAGTTCTCGCTATCGGTTTAGTCCCCGGTTTTAGGTCTATGGTAAACTCCAATTCCCTCTCTAACGACATCCCAGGTAAATCCTCCAGAAATATGTCTGCAAACTCTCTCACCACCATAAGGTGTTCTAGACTTTCCGCTACTCCCTTCTCATTTAACACAAGGATCGCATAAAGATTTCACCCCTTGCGCATGCTCTTCCGAAGCTGCAAGGAAGAGATGAACCTCAGGGAAACTCCCTGGTTCCGGCCTACAATCACATGTCTCTTTCCCTCATCATCGACCAAGCTCAACCATTTTGTCTTGCATTTGAGTATCGCCTCATGCGATTCCAACCAGTCCATATCGATCATGACGTCATAAGATCCTAAGATCATGACGTACAGGTTGGCGCTGGTGACAAACTCTCCCAGTTTAAGGATACAGCCTATAACCTTTCCTCCAACCTTTTGTTTGGCTATCGAGGCCATCTCTACGAAGCTAAAATCATCCTATTCAACTGCCTTTACCTTAATCCTTTTTAGCGCTGCACCCAAAATGAAACTCTTGGTAGCACTGGGATCTATCAAAAAACTAAGGGTCTGGTCAACGATGGTACCCGACGTCTCGAGCACAATCGACTGGTTCTCTACCTGGCAGTTATTCACCACTGCATAAATCTGATGGGCCTTGCCCATATCTCCCATGGTAGTGGGTCCAGCTGATCTAGATGCTCTATTCCTCTCCACCGAGAAGTTGTGCTGGTAGTGTGGCTCCCAACATGTCCAACACCCCTTCTTCGGTCCAGTACTCCTGGTAACCAAGGTAGAAGATGAATTCTAACAATAAGTCCAAACTCAAACTTCTTGACCTTAATTTTCTAGGTAACTTGGTGCGGAGCATATCAAAGAAGCTCCAAAATGGGCCTCGTACTCGGGCACCATGTGGCTACCTCGTCGCAAGGCGTCAAACTCGTTGAGATGATGCTCAATGAATTTCTTAGAAACATACCTCTCCTGGAACCATCCCTTGAACAATTCCCATGACACATCGTCAACGACCATGTTCAAAAGGGGCAAGAGTGTCTTCCGCCATAAAGGAGCACTCCCCTTCAGTCAAAAGATGACCATGTGGACCTTCATGCTAGAGGTTGTAAATGCAAAGTGTGAAGCACATGCCTTTCTCTACAACTATGATTCAACGACACCACCATCCGTAACACTTGTGGACGCTAGAACTCATCTCTCTCAAGATCTCATAGAATGCTAACGGTACTAGCTATTGCGTGTTGTGGACCCTCAGGGGCACCCTCTAAATGATATCTCCAAGAGGAAACATTAACGTTTTTACTTAATGCAAGGGTTAATACTCAGGGGTTTACTGCAGTGGAAATCCTAGTGATCCACAGTCGCAGGGTTGAACCTGCTCTGATACCATATGTAATGACCCCATCGTTACGACAACAAGCAAATAATTTTTTTTGTTTTTTTGTGTGTTTTGGAAGAAAGGTGACGATGACAAAATTTTAATCACACCACTGACGATGAACGCTAGCATGTAGTCTAGGAAACAAGTTACTATGACACCACACACCGGTTCAATACAACTGACAAACATGCGCAAAATAACAAGGAGGATGACTACCCTTCTGACGCAAACATGACCATGCCTACAAGCTAAGGGACAACACCCCCATCCTGACATCACAACCTAGACAAACAACACTAGAACCTCAAGGCGCGCTGACCTAACGCCTGAAGGTGTTCGGACCTTGTGCCAAGAGAAACTTGCACGCTCGTCAGCACTCACACAAAAGAACCTACTTCGGCCAATATCTCATTCACCGCTATCCCCAGGGCATGCCATGATCCCCTCATCAGGAATCATGTCATTCCCCGGGTGATAGATGCATCAATAACCTTGGCGCAAAACAAAAGGGACCAAGACTCAAGAAAACTCTGATGAGCTAGGAACCGAATACTGATTGGGAGACTATACTTACCCCACACAAAGGTTGATGAGACACAAGAAGATGAAGACAAGGGGTGATGCCAGCCCACACGACATTGTCCCCGCCCCCACCAATCACCCAGTCTAACCAGTCTATGATTACATTCAATTTTAACAAAGGTTCCATTCTAACGGGGCACGTGAAGTTACGATTAGACAATAATGCATCCACTAAATAAACGTTAATACAATTAATTTTGAAAATCTAAGTGGTCAATACTAAAACCATAATTATAAATACCATCTAACCTATATTATAATCAATTTAGCAAGTCTAAAATTGGCAATCTAGTCTTTACTCACCAACCTAATTTTAATCTTTAACACAACCTAATCGGTCAAGTCTATGTTAATCCAAATTCTCCACCCAACTAGACATTAACTTAAATAACAACATTCACAATCTTAAAGTAGAATTCTATCATTATAACACTTATGAACAATTAAATCTCAGCATGTAGTCTAGTTATATTGACAGAACTAACAATACTATCTGTCTAATAATATTAGAAGGAAACTACTAACTATTCACAGGGCTGGAGCAATTTATCGAGGAAATTAGCATAACAGATACTTAAAAATTAATATAGAAATAACAAGGCAATTACATGACCATTAACACGACAATTAAAAGCGCACTAACAAGGTAGTTTGCATGACTATTTTCATAACAAGTAATACAACAATAGCAAGGCATTTAAGGAGTTAGTTAACATTTAACTCACTATGTCATTTAATCCAAAGAATGAATCTGTTGGTCATTTACATTGTTGTAGCAATTGTTCTGGCAATTAATATGACCATTACATAACAATGAATCTAGCAATAAAAAGGCATTTAACTCACTGTTATGCATTTTATTTTCTGGCAAAAATCAAGGCAATTAATGTGACCATTACATAGCAATGAATCTAGCAATAGTAAGGCATTTAACTAACTATTGTCCATTTAATTCCCTGTGGAAAAATTAGCAAAAACGCAGTGCCCACATGGTGGCCAATCGTGCCCAGTCGACAACAACTCAACAATCAAAGGAAAACATATCCAATCAACATCAACTCAGTCCATCACTCAAGGGAAAATGCAGTCACAGCTTGAAGGAAAAATCGTGGTCCTTACTACAAGTCAGTTATGAATTGAATCGCAAAAGAAAAGGGGTGGGAAAATTCAACATGCACACAATCAATTTTTATTTACCAAAACTGTGGTCATTCCGGCAAGTGAATTTAAGATTTAAAAGGGTAAATTCGTGGGTGAGTTTTACAACAACTCAGTCCATCGTTGGGAAAAAAGAACGTGGGCATTTAAAACGGTAATCTTAGTCTCATTTGAAATAAAAAAACGTGGGCATTTAAAATAGTAAACTCAGTCTCATCTGAAAGCAAAAACGTGGGCAATTAAAACAACAATATCGGTCTCATTTGAAGGCAAAACGTGGGCATTTAAAACAAAAAACTCGATCTCATTTGAAAGAAAAAACGTGGGCATTTAAAATAGTAAACTTAGTCTCATTTGAAAGAAAAAACGTGGGCAATTAAAACAACAATCTCGGTCTCATTTGAAGGAAAAATGTGGGCATTTAAAACAACAAACTCACTCTCATTTGAAAGCAAAAACGTGGGCATTTAAAACAATAAACACAGTCTCATCTGAAAGAAAAAATGCGGGAAATTAAAACAACAGTCTCGGTCTCATTTGAAGGAAAAACGTGGGCATTTAAAACAACAAAGTCAGTCTCATTTGAAAGCAAAAACGTGGGCAATTTTAAATGGCAATGTTTGTCTCATTTAAAAGAAAAAATGTTTTTCCATTTCCAGGATATCGATACCAAATGAAAACATGAATCTATTCATTTTTCCATTGCCCGAATACCAATATACAATGCAAACATGAATTAATTCGTTTTTCCATTGCGAGAATACAAATAAAAAATGCATACATGAATCAATTCGTTTTTCCATTGCTAGAATGAAAATACAAAATGAAGACATGAATCAATTTGTTTTTCCATTGCCAACATACCAATACAAAATGCAGACATGAGTCAATTTGGTTTTTCATTGCCAGCATATCAATACAAAATGCAGACATGAGTCAATTTGTTTTTTCATTGCTAGAATACCAATACAAAATGCAGACAACAGTAAGAGAACCGAAAGGATCCAACCAGCCAAGGACAACAACGGAGGTAGACGGCTGATAGGTTCATCCTTCGCTCATCATCCTTGCACAAAAAAGTAGGGCATTGAGATCCATAGGTCTATTAACTATGAAGCGACGATCGTAGATTAGGCTCCTGGCCGACTGCTTAGGTGAGGACTGATGAGCTAGGGACGAAGGGAAAGCAACCATAATGGTCACAATCAATACACCATAGGGTGGTCAAGACATGCGGGGAAACGAAGGCCATGGGAGTCAATCAATCACCAATCTAGGCTATGAAAGAAATTCAATCATCAACCTAGACAATCACTTTACTTACTCCATTAAACATGCAGATCCAAGCATAAATCCTACAACAATCTACCATAAAAAAATGAAGAGAGTGTACCGTTGCCTAATCACCCGCTTTGAGTGATGTCCCGTGTGCTTCGTGCAACTCTCGCTTGCCGACCGACGAGACTTCACTGGTACCTCCCATCCAATGCTAGGGGTACTCTTCTTCCCCCTTAGCCCCCCGAGCCGCAAAGGGGCCACACACACTATCCAGAGATTCAACTAGCTCCCAGCTCGCCTCGCAAGGCCAACGTACCACTCCTCACCGAGCTGGGTATCCCAACTCCCACAAGCTAAGTCAGTCAAGTAGATATTTCTACAACGTAATGTTATGCAAACAGAAGAGATCCTTCATCCTTCTCCTCCCTTCATTATATAGAGTTTTGAAGTCCCTTACTTTCCTAAAATCTCATTTAATTAAGTTTTTAAAAATTAAATCCTAAAAATTCCTCCCAGTACAAGTGTCACCCATCCCCTTCATTCCTCCACAAATTAATTTCTTTAAATAATTAAATTCTCTTATTTCCCTCACCCACGTATAGTCACTCCTAGAATTGCTCCTAGGTGTCCCCAAATTTTCTTACAGGTTTTAATGACTTTCTTCATTATCAATTTGCTAGTTTAGTTTTAAATTAGAAAGTTCTTAATGGTAGATACCTTACTAAGTTTGACTTACTACTTTTTCCCTTAGGTTTCCCTTTTCTTCTTATATTTCCCTCTTTTCCTAGTTTCCTAAATATTTTAGATTTCCCTCTTTCCCCTTTTCATTTAGGACTCAAATTGGAAGGTGTAGAAATTAACCCCATTTTTCCTTTTTTCCTTTTTAGTTAATAATTTTAAATTATCATAAATAATAAAACAATTATTTCCCCTTTTTTTAAAAATTTACCCTAACAGATTTTATTGAATCATTTAAATTGCTTACCCCCTTATTATTACAAGATTTAAAGAAGAGTATAATTATTATTTATGTTGTTTTTTATTTTATTTATTTTTTAAAATAGATAGATAAAATTTTACCACTAGCATAATTTAGACTTAGAGCTTAAATTTTCGTACTGGGCAACATTTTATGAGGGAATTTGTTTTTAAAAATTCTTAACACGTTATTCATCCTAAGACCATCTAGGTTCCTTCATTTATGATCAACAACACGACGTTCTCTTCAGGATGCACTAGGTGCTCCAAGGGTGCCACTCGTCTTAACGTGTTTCCCTTGCGCAACGTGCCCTTCAGGACACACTATGTGCTCCAAGGGTGTCACTCGCCTCTTTCCATTTTTCTTGCATGACGTGCCCTTTAGGACGCACCACGTGCTCCAAGGGTGCCACTCCCCTCTTGACTGACTTGGTAGACATCAAAAACCCCTGGAGTCAATACTCTGCCAGGTGAACTTGTGGGACTAAGGGCCTCTAAGGAATAAGGCCCCCACCTTATTGCGTACCCCTTAGAATCATCATGAGAAATTGGCGCAGTCCACCCTCATGGCATCGTAGGTCCTCTCGAGCTAGGTAAATGTTAACCTACAGTTCGAGCCATGGTGGGAGTGCTAGTATGTTGTGGCAGGGTTGTTGTCCACACCTCTCCCTCAACATCTCTGGTAGTCATGCATGACCCCTCTACTCCACATGTGAGTCTGGTCAACAAGCTATCGTCATCCTACATCATCAATGAATTATTTCAGCAATATATTCATAATCATATCATCTAATCAGATGCACTAGTATCACATATAAAACAATCAAACCCCAATGGTTCACTCCCCGACTCGATCCAGAGTATAAGGGGTTCCATCGATGCCTCTGCATCCTCGAGGTCCAAAATCCTGCACACTCAGTAAAACTGAATCAATAGCACCTGTCTATGTTAATGCAGTAAAACATGTCATCAACCCATAATGCCTCATAATCAAAATCGATGTTTTAATAGCATAATAATACAGATCACTTGCGAGCAAGTGTCCTCAAAGAATAAGTTTTCTCAGTGCGTAAGAGAGGGATGTTACAAAGTGGAGGACAAGTGTAAGCGGGGGGTTTAAGTGGTATTGGAGCGAGGGGTGAGAGGATTTCGGAGGGGGGTAGGAGTTAAGTGGAAATAGGAGGGGGAGATTCGAAATGATGAGGAGGCACCACGTTAGGTGGGACTCGCAGTGGGGAAAACCACTTTTTGGACCCCCCCCCTCCCACCATTAAAGGTAGAAAGGTCGGGGGTCCGAAATGTGTTATGGACCATCGATCTAGAAAGAGGTGGATGCCTCCAACGGAGACTTGTGTGGGGCTTAGGCACAACAAGAAAAAAATTCTTGTTTGCTTCTAAACTTAGGATAAAAATATGCACCAAGGAGTGCCAAGCTTACATTTTTCCACTTTACACTATAATTTTATTTTTCTATGATAAACTAACCAAATTTGATCAACTTAGGTCATATTTTGAAATGAAAACCCTGCATATGTTTTCTTTCCTTTTTATTTTGGGAAATCATTGTAGAATGGAATATTATTTCCAACATAAAATGTAACGACCCTGCTTAGATAGATGTATAGTATTATTAATTATAATTAATTTAGTAATCTAACTATCCTAAAAAGTTAGCTAAACAATAATTGTTTCTTAAATAATATTAACTAATTAATTATTATTTATTACTTGTTCATGTCTGTCAAGGATTAATTAATTATTAATTAATAATCATTAATTAATTGAGTAAAGAATTAAAGGGGGTTAATAAGTTTAATTTGTTAAAGACTTACGTATTCGGGAAGGGATATGACATTAAATATAAGGATAAGATATTAATAAGGAATAAGATAAGATAATAAATACAAAAGGATAAAATAATAAATAATTGGATAAGGGGCATTAACTATGTGTAGGTAAGGAAGTAAATGAGGTGAAAGGGCGGTGAAGGAGGGATATGAGGGAGGAGGTTTACGAAGGCAGGGAGGGTCATTCTACGGGGAATTTTATTTTTTTGGAGGGTTATCTTGGATTTGCACAGAGGAGAGTTTGAGTTCTGTAGTCGGGAAGGATTAGTACAGGGGGCACTGGTTTGCTGGAGGTTTTGGGCACAAGGGCCAGGATATCCATATGATATCATGGAGCTAGGAAGTTGTCCTAGTTGGCAGGGTGGAACAAGGTTTGGGCAGTGTTTGACACAGTTCAGCAACAAACAACAAGACAAGCGAAGGGTTAGCATCAGACCAAGGTACATTAATTTATGTGTTTGTTTTATGCAATTTAAGGAATATGATGTTTTATGAGGTTGTCCGTAAGCTATTATGTTTAGCTCAATAAATTTTATATGTTCTGGTGATTAATTTATTTGTGCAATTGAAATTATTTATATCAAAAAATTTATTTACAATCACTACAAATGGTATCAGAACCCTGGTTCAAAATATGGAACCAAGGGCCTACCTACCTACCTACCTACCTGCCTACCTACCCACCTAACCTGTAAGCCAAGTAACATTGAAACCTTAAGAAAACCCTAAATATAAAAGAAGGAGAAATATGTAAGAAACTCCCCATAGTGTCAAGTCTCTCTCCACTTATTCAAGTCACCTTCACGCCTATAAGGGTCTTGACCTCCTGCAAGAAGTAAGAAGTACAAAGACTAAAGAGTATTAGGTTCAA
>ML794067.1:4666-28115 GCA_009831015.1 Picea engelmannii
ATGATCTAGTCATGAAATAGTCTAGATGACTATATTGATGCTACCGGGTAAATGGTATATTTTGTGCTCAAGTCCATTACCTGTAAATACCTCTCTAGCTAGGAGGGAGTGTTAATATTATGGTAGTTGTGGGAGGTATTTACTTGAACCTGACGAGAATAGAAGACTCCAGGAAGCAAGAGAAACCCTAATGAGTTGGCTAATAACCCTAGAAGCCTTGCCGGCTCAAGAAGATAATTTATATTAGGCTATTAGCCTCCAAGAGAAGAAGTCGGCCAGAAATAATAATAATATACTGAATAGACACATACCCATAAGGAGAAGTCGGCCCTAGCAAAACTGGCAGGATTACTATAAATACAGGGCGCCAGTTCTCATTTGTAGCATCTCAGAATTGCAGTTTTCCAGTTGGTGCACACTGCAGTTGCAGTTTCGTGCGCAGGTTTGGAGGAGGGTTGCAGGTGTAGTTGCAGCAACAACTAGTTCTCAGTATTGGCTTGAATATCTCTTGGCTAGGGTTTGGACTATCTGATCAACTTTTTGTGGTGCGCTATCCTTGGGGATTGATGCTCTACTCCTTGTTTGGCTATCTAGCCTAGGGTTTGCTTCCGGAGGAATTCTCAGTCAAGGTTAAGGTGCTCGGAGGGAGGCTTCGGCCTATGGTTGGGTGACGAAGGTATCGTCAATGGTAAAACGAGCACACCATCTTCTATATTCTAACAACCCATCCCCTTCATTGCACCATAAATTAATTTCATTCATTAATTAATTACTCCTATTTCCCTCACCCACCTAAAACCATTCCTAGAATCGCTCCTAGGTGTCCCCAAATTCCCTTACACATTTTAATGACTTACCCCCTTACTAATTCACTAGTTGAGTTCAATTTATAAAGTTCTTAAATGCAAAATACCTTACTAAGTTAGTCTTTCTGCTTTTTCCTTATGTTTCCTGCTTTTTCCTAGTTTCCTAATGCTTTTAAAATTTCCCTCTTTCCCTTTTCATTTAAAACTCAAATTGGCAAGTGTAGAAAATTACCTTTTTCCCCTTTTCTTTTTAATTAATAAATTTTTAATTAGCATATGTAACAAAACAATTATTTCCCTTTTTCCTCCTTTTTAAATTTTATCCCCCAAAAGATTTTTTTTTAATAAATTAATTGAATCGCTTACCCCCTTCTCGTCACATGATTAATGATGATTATTATTATTTATTTATTTATTTTTACTTTTATTTTTATATAAATATATATATATATTTTTTATCACAAGTATCACTTACCTAGATTTTAATTTTCGAGGTTGGGCGACATTTTATTAGGGAAATTGTTTTTAAATCTTTCTTATCACGTTATTCGTTCTAAGGCCATCTAGGTTTATTCAATTATTATTTAACAACGTGAAGTGACCTTCAGTACGCACAAGGTGATCCAAGGGTGCCACTCGCCTCATTCTATTTCCCTTGCGCGACGTGCCCTTCAGGATGCACTACATTCTCCAAGGGTGCCACTCACCTCTTTCCATTTTTCTTGTGCGACGTGCCCTTCAGGACGCACTACGTGCTTCAAGGGTGCCACTTGCCTCTTGAATGACTTGGTAGACATCAAAAACCCCTAGAGTCAATGCTCCGCTAGGTGATATTGTGGGAGACTAAGGGCCTTTAAGGAATAAGGCCCATGCCTTATTGCGCACCCCTTAGAATCATCGTGAACGACTATCGCAGTCTACCCTCACGACATCGTGGGTCTTCTCGAACTAGGTAGTCGTTAACCTACAGTTTGAGCCACGTCAGGAGTGCTAGTAGGTTGTGGCAGGGTTGTTTTCCACACACCCCCTCAACGTCTCTAGTAGTCATGCGTGACCCCTCTACACCACATGTGAGTTTGGTTGACAAGCTATCATCAACCTGCATCATCAATGAATCAAGTCAGAATAACGCCCATAATCATAACATCTAATCAGATGCACATATATCATATATAGAACAATCAAACCCCAATAGTACACTCCGTGACTCGATCCAGAGTCCAAGGGGTTTCATCGATGCCTCTGCATCCTCGAGGTCCAAAATCCTACACACTCAGGAAAACCGAGTCAATAGCACTTATCTGTGTCAATACAACAAAGTAACATGTCATCAATCCATAATGCCTCATAATCATAAGAAAATTCCCAATAGTATAATAATCTGGATCACTTGCACGCAAGTGTCCTCAAAGAATAAGTTCGCTTAGTGCGAGCAAGAGTGGGATGTTACATACACCCCCTCTTGTTCTAAACTTTGTCCTAAAGTTTCACAGTATATAAGTGTTGAAATAATGTGTATCACAATATCATAAGTCTATCTATCCACCAAAAATGGAAACTGTTGCCGCATTTCATATGCGTCCTTCGAGGTCGTTGGTTGCAGACTATAGTTGTCCCACTAGACCTTGAACTCATCTACTGTTCAATGTCGTAGCTGGTGATTGCAATGATCTAGGATGCGGATCGGCTAAACCGTTAGCGCACCCTCATCCGACACCTGCAAGGTGCTCAAATCAAAACATGTGTAGGATCACTAATCATAATGTCTCAAACAGAGACATGAAATACATCATGCATACGCCTCAAGAATCAGGCAAGGCTAGTAATTAGGCCACGGGCCTCTCTTTTCCACAATCTCGTAGGATCCCACGAACCTAGGAGATAGTTTAGCCCCTTTTTCCAAACTTGATCAAACTCTTATGCGGTTTCAGCCGCAATAATACTCGATCACCACATCGTAAATACGGTCGACACGACGCGCATCGTCATAACTCTTCTGTCGATCTTGTGCTTCCTTGATCCTTTGTCTTAAAGTTTGCATTTATTCTTCCAATTCTTGGATCGCTTCCGGTCCCACCTGGACCCTATCCTCAATCCGATCCCAACTCAAAGGTGCCTGACACGGTCGCTCGTAAAGAAACTTGAAAGGCGCCATCTTAATGGTGCTTTGGTAACTATTGTTATAAGTGAATTCTACCGGTGGCAAGAATTCTTCCCAACGCTTCTGTTGGTCCATCACGTACATGCACAACATGTCTTCCAAGGTCTGGTTCGTTCAGTCGGTATTCCTGTCAGTCTCTGGGTGATACACATTACTAAATTTAAGTCAGGTTCCCAAGGCCTCTTGGAAACTAGTCCAAAATCGTCCAGTAAACACTGATCCTCGATCAGATATAATCATCTTAGGTATGCCATGCAGCCTTATAATCTCACGAATGAAAATTCTATCTATGTCAGATGCCTGGTACGTCGTGTGCATAGGAATAAAATGAGCACTCTTCTTCAGAGTGTCAACTACCACAAAATCAAGTCGCATCTCCTTGCCATTAGTGGCAATTCAACAATGAAATCCATCGAAATGGCCTCCCATTCGATTCCAGAATAACATGTGGTTGTAGTAATCCTGCTGGATGTCTATGTTCAGCCTTTACCTGCTGACATTCTAGACATCTGGCCTCATAGTTGACTATGCCTGCCTCCATTCATTTTTAGAAGAATAAAAGTTTAAGGTCTGCCCTCCTCTTCGTGACTCCCAGGTGAGCCATGTACACCGCTCTGTGAGCCTCATTTAGGATCAAACTCCTCAACTCATCGTTCGGTGGTACGTAATTTCAATTTTTAAATCTCCATAATCCATCGTTTTCAAACGTAAGTCCCTCAAATCTTGGTACCATCGTTGTGTTTTTTCCAATAAAATCCTTGACCTCTTGTACCAGTCATCGTCGAGCTTTAAAGTTAGAATCTTTTCACATAGATTTGTTGGAAGAGGCAATAACGAAAATGTGTGAGGTCTCTGACTCAATGCATCTGCCACTCAGTTCACTGTTCCTTTTATGTAAGTAATCTCGAAATCTCACTCGCTAAGCAATTCTGACCAACATCGTTGTCGCACATTCAGGTCGTTTTGCGTAAACATGTGTTGTAGTCCACAGTGGTCTGTTTTTAGTTCAAATTTTCATCCAACAAGGTAGTGTCTCCAAACCTTCAAGGCATATACAATTGCTAAGAACTCCAAATCATGCGTCGCATAGTTCTCCTCATGCCTTCTCAATTTCCTCTAGATGTAAGTGATCACTCAACCATCTGGCATCAAGACTCTGCCTAAGCCTTCCTTGGATACATCAGTGCATACCAAGAAGTCCACGTCCATGTCAGGGACCTTTAGTATCGGTGTCATTGTCAACAACTCCTTGAGCCTCCGAAATGCTTCCGCGCATTTCTCGGTCCAAATAAACTTCTTGTTCTTCTTCTGCAATTCCATGACCGGATTTTCTATCTTCGAGAATCCCTCGGAAAACCGTTGATAGTATCCTTTTAAACCCATGAAGCTACGCACTTTCGGGACATTCATCAGCTCATGCCATTCCATAATATCCTCGACCTTTGTTGGATCCATGATGATACCTTTGTTGAAGATGACATGCCCTAAGTAGTGAATCTTTGATTGGTAGAATGAGCATTTGTACAATTCCTCATATAATTTGTGCTCTCGCAAACACTGTAGTACCAAGTGCAAGTGCTCATCTTGCTCCTCTGTCGTCTGAGAGTAAGTCAAAATATCGTCAATGAATACTTGGACGAACTAGTCCAAGTACTCCCGGAACACCCCGTTCATCAAACTCATAAATACCCCTGGGGCATTTGTCAGTCCAAACGGTAAAACAATAAACTCATAATGTCCAAACCTCATCTTAAAGGCAGTCTTAGGGACGCCATTGTCTTGATATGTAACAGGTGATAGCCTGATCGCAAATCGATCTTGGAAAACACCATCGCACCCATCATCTGATCAAATATATCATCAATCCTTGGCAATGGATATTGATTCTTGATCGTTGCCTTATTCAGTGACGTTAGTCAATGCAGAGTCTCCACAACCCATCCTTCTTTCGTATGAAAATAACAAGCGCACCCCACGATTAACACACTCGGACGTATAAGTCTCAGGTCCAACAACTCCTTCAGTTGCATTCTCAACTCCTGTAACTCCAGGGTTGACATATGATAAGGTGTTCTTTCTATTGGTTTAGTCCCCGTTTTTAGGTCTATGGTAAACTCCAATTCCCTCTCCGAAGAAATCCCAGGTAACTCCTCCGGAATGACATCTGCAAACTCTCTCACCACCGGTAGGTGTTCTAGACCTTCCGCTACTCCTTTTTTATTTAACGCAAGGATTGCATAAGGCTTACATCCCTTGCACAAGATCTTCTGTAACTGCAAGGAAGAGATAAACCTCAGGGAAACTCCCTGGTTCCAACCTACAGTCACGCGTCTCTGTCCCTCATTATCGACCAAGCTCAACCGTTTTGTCTTACAATTGAGTATTGCCTCATGCGATTCCAACCAGTCCATTCCGATCACAATGTCATAAGCTCCTAAGTTCGTGACATACAGGTTGGCCCTGGTGACAAACACTCCTAGGTTAAGGGTACATCCCGTAACCTTTCCTCCAACCTTTTGTCTGGCTCCCAAATCCATCTCTACAAAGCTAAACTCAACCTATTTGATTTCCTTAACCTTAATCCCTTTAGTGATGCACCAGAGATGAAACTCTCGGTAGCACCGTGATCTATCAAATCTAAGGGTCTGGTCAGCGACGGTACCCGACGTCTCGAGCACAGTCGATTGGTGCTCTGCCTGGCGGTCATTCACCGCTGCATGAATAAGATGGGACTTGCCAAAAACTCCCATAGTAGTGGGTCCGACTGATCCAGATGCTCCGACCCTTTCCTCTGGGCAGTAATGTTGGTAATGTGGCTCCCCACAGTCCAACACACTTTCTTCAGTCCAGTATTCCTGGTACCCGAAATAGAAGTTGAATTCTAACAATAAGGCCAAACTTGAACTTCTTGACCTTAAGTTTCTGGGTAATTTGGTGTGGAGCATACCGAAGCAGCTCCAAACGGGTCTCGTACTTGGGCACCATGCAGCTGCCTTGTCCCAAGGCATCGAACTTGTTGAGTTGATGCTCAACTAATTCCTCAAAAAGATACCTATCCTGGAACCATTCCTCGAACAGTTCCCATGACGCATCGTCAATGGCCATGTTCAAATGTAGCAGGAGCGTCTTCCGCCACAGAAGAGCGCTCCCCTTCAGTTGAAAGAACACCATGTTAACCTTCATGCCGGAGGTCATAATCGTGAATCATGAAGCACAACACCTTGTTCTACAACCGTGCCTCAATGACACAGTCATCTGTGATACTCGTGGACTTGAGAACTCAACTCTCTCGAGTTCTCGGTGGGATGCTAATGGTACTGGCCAGGGCGCATTGTGGACCCTCAAGGGTACAAGTGTCATAGCCTCATCTTAGTACCGATGGTGAATCAAGGAACCCTTTAACATTACCTGGAAGGGCCTTGTTAGACCATCATCATCCCTTACAACAAGCGAATCCAGCCCAAGGACTTTCTCTTCTCCTTGGGGGTTCAACTCCGAGGGTGCAGGAACTTATGGAGGCATCGTACCTCCTTCCACGACACCACGTTGTGAACCTCTGAGGCATCCTCTAAAAGAAATCGCCACATGGACACGTTAAGGTTTTTAATTAACGCAAGTGTTAATACTCACGAGTTTACTACAGTGGAAAGCCTGGCGATCCACAGTTGCAGGGTTGAACTTTCTTTGATACCATATGTAACAACCTCGTCGTTATGACTACAAGCGAAACAGAAAGTGCAAAATTCTTTTTTTGGGTAGGAAGGAAAAGACGACAACAGTTGAACCACACAACCTAACGACGAACACATGCACAGTAGAAATACCACGATTGGCGCAGCCCAATGCATCATATATCCCAACGCAGGTAATAAATAATGACAATGCATTCAACGCAGGTAATAAATAAATGCAAACACATTCAATACACAGGTAAACAACCACGAATTTCAGTCTTAAGAAAGGCCAACATCGCCAGGTATAACCATTAGTTGTCCAATAAAAAAAAAATTGTTGTCTATATAAATAAAATAATTTAGTTGTCTATTTGGTTAGCTCCGTAGTCACACGACATGTTTCAATTGCTGTAAATAAATATCAATTCGACAGTCACCCTTACATGTAAAAAATTTTGATGTTAATGAATATTAAGTTAGCTATCCATTCATAATTTTAAGGTATATTAAATCGCTTCTCTTATATTTAAATTCACAGAGAGTCTACCAATCAAAAGTGGGGTGAATTGTAGAGTAAGGCTGGACTTGAAGCCAATAAAATCGAGGAGCAGAAGCGGTCAAAAAAATGAGAATCATAGAGTTAAGAATTCCAAGATACGCCGAGTTGATCAATTGAGGAAAGGCAGAGAAAAATGCAAGGATCAATTTATGAGAAAAATGAAAAGGATCAACTCATCAAACACATAGATCAATCATTAAAAACACAGAGGAATAATTCATTAAAAAAACGAATAGGACCATCTCATTAAACACCGAGATCATCCATTAAAATGCAAAGGATCAATCATGAAAAATGCAGATTTAAATTGCCAGGTGAGGTAAATAAAACACAAAGTTACTTCGCCAGGAATGCATCAAAACACAGAGGTCACAGGTAGTCTCACATAAAAATTAGTCCAAGGCCATCAACACATAGCAAAGAAGGTAATAAAATGCAGAGATTACTAAACACAGTTTTAAGACGCCGAGAACATTTAGGGTGCAGAGGTGATATAACAAGTAGAGACCATGGAAAAGGCGGAGATCAAAACATGGAGATAACAAGGGGTAGATAGCTGGGCCAACACATCCTTTGCTCATCATCCACGCATAGAAAATAAGGACATTAGAATATATAGGTCGGTGTGCACCGAAGTGACAACCATCTATTCAGATCCTAGTCGAATTCTCAGGCGTGGACTAACGAACTAGGGATGAGGATGAAAAGAACAACTCTTCAAAACAATCAACCAAACCAAAGGAAAATCACAACATGCAGGGACTGAATGTCAGGGGAAACAAGTCAAGCAGTAGGCTTAAGGCTATGGGGAATTTAAGTTCTCGACCGAAATGCTAAGTCAAACATTTTCTTTACCTAATTAAAAATATATAATTGAAAGCGTGAGGTATAATAAGAATCTACCATGTGTTAACGTCAAAAGTCACTCTTGGATTGCTTGCAGGAGCATATCCCAATGCCCATCATTTTTATGTCATGATAGTTTTTAATGGGTGATCAAATGGGTAGAGGCTTGGGGAGATATCACTCAAACTCAGGGACTAGGTCTGGTATGTAAGGAACAAAGGAGGTCTTGATCTAACTTCAGTCAAAGAGTCGATTAAAAGATGAGAAGGTGGAAGACTTGGGAGAGGAGTGAGCAAACTACCTCAGGCAACAGGCCTTTCAGTAGTTTGTAGAGGAAAAACTCTGAATGCAAGATCCTCTTGGTTCAGGGCTTCGAGAAACTGAAAGGGAGACTTGACTAGGTCCTCCAATTCCAAGTTGTTCAGTGCTAAGAAAATCACAGGAACAGATTAGAACAATGCAACTGCTACAGTGATCCAACCTACATCATCCTATAATAGCTACAACTCAACTGGATCCTCCAATTCCGAGATTCTCTAACACAGTGTAAACAAAGATGTGAAAGAAACTGACATTCATAAGGCAAGAAGTCTCAAGAGTCCATGCATAACCAGAACAACAATGCTTCATTAAAGTTTTACAACCGGGAGCCTTGCTCAACCATCGATCATTACAAAATACAAAGAATGAGTCTATATACTCAGAAAAATTCACCTAACAAAGACATGCTCAGTCATCCAACGCTCGGTGTCCCTTCAGCCAAATTCAGACGGATATTTTTCGTCAGACGCCACCTTAACTGTGCATGGCTCCTGCAAGGGGAGTAGCTGAGCCATTAAGTGTTGATTTAGCATGTGCAGACCTCTCTGGCTAGTCGAGGACTTTGTCATGGCTTCTTTGGAAAAATCGGTACACAGGACCCTCTCGGGCAGACAGCTTGCCAGATCCTCCATACCTTACACTTAATGAGTGAGGAGAGGTTTCAACCACCCCCTCTCACCTTCATTTACTCCAAGCGAGGAACGATATTGAGGTCAGATCCGATGGCACCTGGAGATCACGATGATCCCCTCTGTGACTGAACTCGATGCCTTTGGCCCCTCTTGCGCAACCCCTTTTATTTTCCAAGTGACCACAGGCTGTGACCCTGCGTTTATTCTCAAAAACGCTTTTGGCGTTCGCGAATGGGAAGGGGATGATCCTTGCTCCTCATAATCGCGATGAGCGAAATGCCTAGATGGCTTAATTTGGCACCACACGTCCCTCTCAGATCTAATGGTCCTGAACTCACTCGACGATATTGTGGGCCCGAGTCCTGGATGCTCCTAGCACTTCGTGCTTCGGGGATATGAAGGAGCTGCTCCTTGTGCGTCAGAGTCACGATGGGCGAAAAGGAGAGGAGCCTAATCGCGCACCATGTGTTCCTTTTGGATGGATGACTGAGACTGCTCCATGATACTGCGGGCCCGACTTTGGGCGCTTTCGGGGTTCGGGGTTTCGAGATGTAGAATGACATGGAACCTTCACCCTTCGAACTCCCAAATGCTGAAATGTCGTTGCGATTAGATCTCGCGCCACACGTCCTTTGGTGGATGACTGTTATCTTTTCCTGCATGCAATATAGGCGCTATCCATCGCGCTAATCTTGGTGCAACTCTGCTAATCGTGATTTCCCACCGACCGTCAATCTACTCCTATGGATGAATCTGGATCGTCGATGACATAATTTCGCCTGCTTACTTGCTTGGAAGCCTGAAACGGGATTTTTCCGTGCTACGCTTGGGTGCTTCTCATGCAACTTGCAGACCTGAATACTCTTGTGCCCAGGACAAGAATTGTTACTAACATTAGGCTCCATGGGGGATAGAGTCATCCCTGTGATGCTCTAAGGACTCATTTTGTAGTTCCGGTGCCTTGCTGCTGGGCTATGGGGTCATTTATTTAAAACTTAAGGACGGAAAGAAAAACAATATTTACAACCGTGAAAAATCCATGTGCGGCTCAAGAGAAAAATCTTTTTAGGAAATGCCCATTCATAGGGCCATTGAAAGCTTCTCGATCTTTCAAATCCCATAACCTGTAGGTATTATTCGAGAATACTTTGGAGACTTTGAAAGGCCCAATGCACAGGGCTTCGAATTTTCTGTGCTTGCCTTTATCTTGTTTAGGAGCGTCCCACTTCAGTACCAGGTCTCCTATCTGAAACTCTTCCTTCTTGGCCTTCTTATCAAAAACCTACTTGATCCTTTGCTGATGGTCCCAAATTCTGCCCATTACCTTCTCCCTGGCCTGCTGGACCTCCACTAGATGATGAATCCTTCCGATCATGTCATCAGGCTCTTCTTGATGATCCTGGAGGAATTTCGCTACAGGAATGGCTAAATGAGAAGGGAAAACAACCTCTACTCCATAGACTAATTGGAAATGAGAGATGCTGATAGATCTCTTCGTATCCACTTGATCGACCCATAGAGAAAACTTCAATCTTGAATGCCAAGCCTTCTTGTTGTCTTCCAACAATCTTTTGATGATCCTTATCAGGCTTTTGTTGGAGGACTCCGCTAAACCATTTCCCTGGGGATAGTATGGGGTGGAGTGAATCAGTTTGATCCTGAATTTCTCAAAGAACTTGGCTAATGGCTCAGCCCTGAAAGAGGCTACGTTATTAGTGAAAATCTTACTTGGGCAGCCGAATCTTGTGATGAGGTCCTCCAGGAATCCAATGATTACCTTGTGGGAAGCATTCCTGGTGGGGATAGCTTCAATCCACTTGGTAAAGAAATCTGTAGTAGTCAGGATCCATCTGTGTTTCCCACTGGAAGCGAGGTGAATTTTTCCAATGAAATCTAGGCGTCCTGAAACAACCACAGGATTTAACGACAAAGACTTGAGTTGTTGTTTTCCTGCAAATCTTTGACATTTGGTGCAAGCTCTGACCCTTCTGCAGACGTCAGTGAATATGGTGGGCCAGTAGTATCCAACCCTGAGGATTTTGTAGGCTGTGACTTTCCAGAAATGATGCGCTCCACATAGGTTGTCATGAAATTCAACCATGATCATGTCAGCCTCTTGCAGATCTACACATTTCAAAAGAAACCCCAGGGGGTCTTTCCAATAAAGAACTTGATCTATAAGGCAGTATCTGACTGCTTTGAGCTTCAGAGATTTTGCCTTGTTTCTTTGCAAGCTATCTGGAGGCCGCAACTCTTACAGAAAATATATGACATCCTTATACCAGGGACATCGAGCTAATGGGGGCTCCCTTTTAGGGTCTATTTCAGACAGCCGACCCTGCTGAATCCCTGAGCATTCATTGATGAAACTTACCCCCAAAGCTTGGCAATTTGCTTCATCCAACAACTTGGCTAAACCTTGACCTTTGATCAATTTGGTAGGCTTTATTTCCAGGTCAAATTCCAGAATCTTGGCTATCCACTTACTCCTTCTCCCGTCTATGTCAGGCTGAATAAGAATGTCTTTAACAGCAGCTAAGGGGACATAAGCGATGATTTTTTACTATAGGACATAGATTCTAAATGCCTTGAGAGCCTTTACCAGGGCATAGGCTTGCTTCTCCATAGTGTCATACCTGACTTCGACATCCCTCAATGCTCGGCTGAAATAGGCAACAGGCTGCTCTAGCCCAATCTTGTTTGTCTGTAATAAAACAACGGCCACCGTGTCAGGTGAGGCAAAGGAGAAAATAATGAAATCCTTTGAGTAATCGGTACTAATAAGCATGGGGGCTTCAGACAGGGCCTTCTTTATTTTCTCAAAGGAATTTCGTGATTCAGAAGTCCACTTCACTTCACTTCCTTTCCTTAACATGTCTGTTATAAGTTTTACCTCCTCAGCAAAGTTAGGCAAAAACCTCCTCAAAAAAATAATCTTACCAAGGAAAGATTGGACCTCCTTCTTGGACCTCGAGATTGATAAGGCTTGTATTGCCTCAACTCTGCTAGGATCAATCTTGACTCCTTCCACTGATACTATGTGGCCTAGTAACTTTCCCTCTTGCATGGCGAACATAGATTTCTTGGGATTCAATGAAATGCCAAAACTCCTGCATTTCAGTAAACCTTCCTGAGATGGAAACAATGTTCTTTATCAGATTTTGAAAATACTGTGATGTCATCCAGATAGATGACCAAAAATTTATCCTTTTCCCCAACGAAATCTATGTCCATGGCACGCTGAAACGTTGCCCCTGCATTCACCAATCCAAAAGGCATCTTGGCGTACATGAATGTGCCCCATGGAGTGGTAAATGTTGTCTTTTACCTGTCCTCGGGCATAATAGAGACTTGATTGTAGCCAGAGAAACCATCGATCATGGACATCCTAGATGTTCCTGTCACCCTATGCAGTATATGTTCCATCTTTGGTAAGGGGTAGTTATCCTTTCGTGAGCTCCTGTTCAGGTTTTTGAAGTCTACACAGAGCCTGATTTCTCCATTCTTTTTCCTTATTGGTACCAAGTTGGCCACCCACTCTGAATATCTCAGTGGTACGATGATCTGGGCCTGCAGCAGCTTCTTCACTTCCCTCTCCATAATAGGCAACATCATAGGATTGATCTATCTTAGCTTCTGCCTAAATGGCTTGGCCTCCCCTTTCAACGGGATTTTATGCTCGATGACAAAACTGTCATATGTTTTGAGGTCTTCGTAGGTCTAGGCGAAAACATCAGTAAATTCCCTCAAAAGTCCAATGTATTCATACCTCTGCTCCTTTGTCAAACTTCTTGACAATTTGACAAACTTGGGCTCACTCTCGGTGCCAATGTTGCACTGAATAGTACCAGCGTCATCCTCCGAGATTTTCCCTTTTAATGACACATCATTTCTATCAAAAAGCCTTTCCAAAGGAACCAGTCCCCTTGGAATATGGTTGTTGGGGAGCTGCACAATGTTACGCTCTGCTATTTTACTCAAAAACTTACCCCCATCAAGCTCTTCTTCAGAGACAGAGTCTTGGTCGATATGCATCTCTGAAAATTCTTCGATAGTCTCCAAGAATTTCTTTATCTCGAGATCATCCTCGAATACCTTCCAATGTTTGACGTTGTCAGGTATGGAGGGAATGTATTTTACTTCCACATCATATCTGAATTTGGGCAGTAAGGGTACTTTGAAATTGCTTGCTGATGTAGCCAAGGAATCTGCCACTATGTTCTTCTCTCTTAGGACAAAAGAGATATTTAATGCTAAGAAGAAACTGTCAATTAGGTCCCATACCTCATTTCTGTAGCTTCTGAGTCGAGGATGCTTAGCCTGATAAGCGTTTCTAATCTGTTGGACCACCAACTCTGCATCTCTGAACACTGCTACTTTATGAATTCCCATTTCCCTTGCGGCTCTTAATCCTAGGACAAGAGCTTCATACTCTGCCACATTGTTGGTAGCTTCAAATTCTAGTTTGTATGACAAAGATAGTTTCCTGAGCAGGCGACACAAAAAACACCCCGGCTCCAGTGCCTTCCTTGGAAAAGGCTCCATCGAAGAACATTTTCCAGACGGGGGTGATGGAGGGAGGAAATTTATGGGAAGTGGTGGGCGGCTTTCTAAGTTTTAGAGGAGGCTCGGGAGCATTAGTGAGTTGTAGTACACTGGAACCTAAATCAATGTCCAAGGCAAAAATGGGATGGTTGGTAGGGTTGGCCTCATCACTGATTATATAAGCCAGTTGGGCTTCCCTGTATAGCCTCCTATGTTCCCCTCCAAACACTGGGATAGTAGCATATGTGAGGTCCATCTGCAAAGTTCCCCCCAGTCGTTTTATCCAAGATCTTGATAACAACATACCGAACTTGGGGGGGACATCAGCCACTACAATATCCATGACCACACTTTTCATGGGCAACTGAAACAAGGTCACGACCAAGTCTTTGATAACTCCTAGACATTGAACTTTTCTGGAGTCAAAGGAATAGAGGTCATGATAGGCTCGGGTGACTTCTAGCCCTAACTCTTCCATGACAGTTTTGGGAATGAGGTTGTGAGAATCCCCCGAATCCATCAAGCAGTTGTGCAGTACCTTGTCATGTATGTTCAAGGAAGTGTAGAAGGGAGGGGATGAGTCATTCCTGTCTTCTACCATAGGACCTAGAATAACTGCAGGCTTTTCATCTTGCAGATTGATGGAGTCTGTGGGAAGGAATGAGACTTCAGACTGTAAAATCTCAGAGAAGCATTTCTTGAACCCTTCATGTTTAATCAATTCGGTCAGGGGCACAGGGATTCTGATCTTTTGAATTTCATGCTCGAAATTAAAAGAAGATGTAAGCTTTGGGATTTCTCTTATTTCGGGAACATGACTCTAGAATATGGGAGAGAGGGGTTGGGCCTTCTTACCTCTGTGATTGTCTGCTACCTCATTAGCAGGTTTCTCTGTTCTATGGATTGCTCAGGAACATCAGGTGCTATTGTCCCTTTCTTGGAACGCAGATCATACCTGCCTTGGATGCCACTAGCCTTGTCTCCCTTGCTCAGTTCATTTAGTTGACTTTCCATGAGAGACTCCTCGTATGCTGATTGAGTGAGATGAGGAAAAGGAGGAGTGTCCCTGAAGCAATGGATTTCAGGATCAAGCTCATATGTTTCCCCTTCTTCCCCCTCGACCACAAAATTGTTTTGAAAAGGGGCCTGAATTTTCTGGTCTTCTCTGTCTCTTCCCCTCTTTCTTTGCACAGTCGGGGGAGTAATATTGTTTGGCCTCCTGAAAATTTATTTGTTTTCGGAATTTTGAGGGCCCTTGTATGCTTTCCTCCCCTCCACCTTCATTCTCTCCATCTCTGCAGACAGAGACTTCACCATCTTGGTCAGTTCATCCACTTGAAGGTGGGGCACCGATGGGGCAGAAGTTGAGGTTTCCGATCTTCCCTTTTTTCTGTCTGCGTCGGCCTTGTTCCTCAGTCTATCATCTGCTAATACATTGGATTCCACTTCTATGGTCGCATCTTGCATTTGAGCTAAGGAGGTGGCTCTTCTTTCTCTCAATAAAAGACAGAAATCGGGGCCAAACACGCTAGCATAAGAAATCTTGGTCGAGGCTTCTAAGGGTTTTTTTTCGGCAGGAATTTTATTATACATCTTATTGAATCTTTTGGAGAAGTCAGAGATAGAATCTCCTTCCATATTCTTCAAAGACCCGAACTTTGTCATGTAATACATGAAATCCTTCCTATCTCCCCACTGCCTCAGGAAAGCACCATCTAGAGCTTCAATTCCAGCAATAGATCTAGGGGTCAATCCTCTAAACCACTTCCTCGCCTCACCATCCAGGCTCTAGACAAAGAATCTCATCCAGACATCTTCATTTTCAATGTTCAGGTTGTCTACATAAATGTAGAAAGCAGCCAGGTTCTCTTCCGCAGTTATGTCTCCTTCTCCAGTGAACTTAGGCATATACTTCAAGTAATCTCCAGCAGGGATAGGATTCATAGGATGGGGTAGGATTAAGGGAGCATATCTGGCAACGACTATGGCGTCCATTCTATTTAGAGGGGGATTAGCACCAGCCATAGGAATATTAGGTGGAGGAGAATTTGGAGGAGAAGGAGTTCGCGAAGGGGCTACTAGGAATGAGTCTCGAAGTGGAATGGGAAATAAAAGGGAATTTAAAGAAAAGGCCAATGGGTTCAAATCAGGAGATGCTCCTCTTTCTGCAGGAGTGGTAACAGTAACAAGAGGAGGAGAGGCAAATATAGGAGTAGGGAAATCTTTTGCGGTCCTAGGTCTATGCCAAAGTAAAACTTTAGAGGAGAGGGGAGTGACAAGGGTTTCTCCCTCCAATTCCAAACCAGGAGGGGAAAACTCAGCAGGAACACTCCCGAAATTCAGGAAATGGGAAACCTCAGAAAGAGGTATGTTAAGAAACTGAGGAGGAGAAAATGGAGTTCCTATAGAAGGAGATGGCGGATTACCTGGTTCGACGGTGGAAGCTTCTTCTTCAGAGGCCTTTCCTTCTCTGAGAACCACCTCCGGATCAGTTTTAGGTGTAGATAGAGGCAGTTGAGGATGGGACCGCGTGTGTCTGCCTCTGAAAGCCACAATTAACACGGCAGGTTCACCACAGTGGAGTCGTCACAATGGAGTCGCCAGGTGCACAGTAGAAATATTCAAAGGCTCTGATACCCGATGCACCTTAAGAATCAGAGGCTCAATGTCGTTCAATCCCGGGGAAAATCTTCAACTTCGTCCCCGGCAACAGTGCCAGAAATGTTAGCATCAGAAGTCACTCCTGGATTGCTTGCAGGAGCAGAGCCCAACGCCCATCAGTTTTATGTCACGATAGTTTTTAATGGGTGATCAAATGGGTAGAGACTCGGGGAGATATCACTCAAACTCAGGGACTGGGTCTGGTATGTAAGGAACAAAGGAGGTCTTGATCTAACTTCAGTCAGTGAGTCGATTAAAAGATGAGCAGGTGGAAGACTTGGGAGAGGCATGAGCAAACTACCTCAGGCAACAGGCCTTTCAGCAGTTTGTAGAGGAAAAAATATGAATGCAAGATCCTCTTGGTTCAGGGCTTCGAGAAACTGAAAGGGAGACTTGACTGGATCCTCCAATTCCAAGTCGTTCAATGCTAAGAAAATCACAGGAACCGATTAGAACAATGCAACTGCTACAGTGATCCAACCTAAATTATCCTATAACATCTACAACTCGACTAGATCCTCCAATTCCGAGCTGCTCTAACATAGTGTAAACAAAGACGTGAAAGAAACTGACATTCATAAGGCAAGAAGTCTCAAGAGTCCATGCATAACCAAAACAACAGTGCTTCATTAAAGTTTTACAACCAGGAGCCTTGCTCAACCATCAATCATTACAAAATACAAAGACTAAGTCTATATACTCAGAAAAATTTGCCTAACAGAGACGTGCTCAGTCATCCAAGGCTTGGTGTCCCTTCAGCCAAATTCAGATGGATATTTTTCGTCAGGCACCACCTTAACTGTGCATGGCTCCTGCAAGGGGATTAGCTGAGCCATTAAGTGCTGAGTTAGCGTGTGCAGAACTCTCTGGCTAGTCGAGGACTTTGGCATGGCTTCTTTGGAAAAATTAGTACATAGGACCCTCTCGGGCAGACAGCTTGCCAGATCCTTCATACCTTACACTTAATGAGTGAGGAGAGGTTTCAACCACCCCCTCTCACCTTCATTTACTCCAAGCGAGGAACAAGATTGAGGTCGGATCCGATGGCACTTGGAGATCACGATGATCCCCTCTGTGACTGAACTCGATGCCTTTGGCCCCTCTTGCACAACCCCTTTTATTTTCCAAGTGACCACGGGTTGTGACCGTGCGTTTATTCTCAAAAATGCTTTCGACGTTCGTGAATGGGAAGGGGCTCATCCTTTCTCCTCATAATCCTGATGAGCGAAACACCGAGATGGCTTAATTTGGCACCACGCGTCCCTCTCAGATCTGACGGTCCTGAACTCACTTGGCAATATTGTGGGCCTGGGTCCTGGACGCTCCTGGCACTTCGCGCTTCGGGGATATGAAGGAGCTGCTCCTTGTGCGTCGGAGTAACGATGGGTGAAAAGGTGAGGAGCCTAATCGCGCACCACGTGTTCCTTTTGGATAGACGACTGAGACTGCTCCATGATACTGCGGGCCCAACTTTCGACGCTTTCGGGGTTCGTGGTTTCAAGATGTAGAATGACATGGAACCTTCATCCTTCGAACTCCTGAATGCCGAAATGTTGCTGCGATTAGATCTCGCGCCACGCGTCCTTTGGTGGACGACTACTATCTTTTCCTACATGCAATATAGGCGTTATCCATCACGCTAATCTCGGCACAACTCTGCTAATCGTGATTTCCCGCCGATTGTCGATCTGTTCCTATGAATGAATCTGGATCGTCGATGACATAATTTCACCCGCTTACTTGCTTGGAAGCCTGAAACGGGATTTTTTCGTGTTGCGCTTGGGCGCTTCTAGCGCAACTTGCAGACCTGAATACTCTTGTGCCCAGGACAAGAATTGTTACTAACACCATGGAGAGTCAAGTAAGCGTACCATAGCCCAAGTCGTCCTCTCTGAGTCGTTGTCCTGCGCGCTCCATGCACTTCCCTCTTTTCAACCGATGAGACTTCACCGGTACCTCCCAACCAACGCTAGGGGTACTCTTCTTCTCCCTTAGCCCCCCGAGCTGAAAAGGGTCCACGCACCCTAAACCAAAGAACAACTAGCTCCTAGATCGTCTCGCAAGGCCGAGCTACCACTCCTCACCGAGATGGGTATCCCAACTCCCACAAGCTAAGTCATTCAAGTCTAAAATTCTGCAGCATAACGTTGCGCATAACAGAGGAGATCTATCATCCTCTTTCTCCCTCCTTTATATAGAGTTTCCAAGTCATTTACTTTCCCCAAATCCCATTTAATTTATTTTTCAATAATTTAATTCATAAAAATCCTCCCCATACATGTGTCACCCATCGTCATCATTGCACCATAAATTAATTTCATTAATTAATTAATTACTCCTATTTCCCTCACCCACCTAAAAGCATTCATAGAATCACTCCTAGGTGTCCCCAAATTCCCTTACACATTTTAATGACTTACCCCCTTACTACTTCACTAGTTGAGTTCAATTTAGAAAGTTCTTAAATGAAAAATACCTTACTAAGTTAGTCTTTATGCATTTTCCTTATGTTTCCCTTTCTCTTTATGTTTCCCACTTTTTCCCAGTTTCCTAATTCTTTTAAAATTTCCCTCTTTCCCTTTTCATTTAAAACTCAAATTAGCAAGTGTATAAAATTACCTTTTTCCCCTTTTCTTTTTAATTAATAAATTTTTTATTAGCATATGTAACAAAACAATTATTTCCCTTTTTCTCTCTTTTTAAATTTTATCCCCCAAAAGTTTTTTTTTTATAAATTAATTGAATCACTTACCCCCTTCTCCTCACATGATTAATGATGATTATTATTATTTTTTATTTATTTTTACTTTCATTTTTATATAAATATATAATTTTTTTTATCACAAGTATCACTTACCTAGATTTTAATTTTCGAGGTTGGGCAACATTTTATTAGAGAAATTGTTTTTAAATCTTTCTTATCATGTCATTTGTTCTAAGGCCATCTAGGTTTATTCATTTATTATTTAACAACGCGACATGCCCTTCAGGACGCACTAGGTGCTCAAAGGATGCCACTCGCCTCATTTTGTTTCCCTTGCGCGACATGCCCTTCAGGACGCACTACGTGCTCCAAGGGTGACACTTGCCTCTTTCTGTTTTTCTTGTGCGACGTGCCCTTCAGGATGCACTACATGCTCCAACGGTGCCACTCACCTCTTGACTGACTTGGTAGACATAAAAAACCTCTAGAGTCAATACTCTGCTAGATGATCTTGTGAGAGACTAAGGGCCTCTAAGGAATAAGGCCCCTGCATTATTGCGCGCCCCTTAAAATCTTCATGAGTGATTGTTGCAGTCTGCCCTCACGACATCGTGGGTCTTCTCTAAATAGATAGTCATTAACCTACAGTTCAAGCCACGACGGGAGTGCTAGTAGGATGTGGTAGGGAAGTTGTCCAAACCTCTCCCTCAATGTCTCTAGTAGTCATGTGTGACCCCTCTACTCCACATGTGAGTTTGGTCGACAAGCTATCGTTAGCCTGCATCATCAACAAATCAAGTCAGAATAACAACCATAATCATAACATCTAATCAGATGCACATATGTCATATATAGAACAATCAAACTCGAATATTCCACTCCATGACTCAATCCGGAGTCCAAGGGGTTTCATCGATGCCTCTGCATCCTCAAGGTCCAAAATCCTGCACACTTAGGAAAACCGAGTCAATAGCACATGTCTGTGTCAATACAGAAAAGTAACATGCCATCAATCCATAACGCCTCATAATCACAAACAAATGCCCAATAGTATAATAATCCAGATCACTTGCACGCAAGTGTCTTCAAAGAATAAGTTCTCTCAGTGCGAGCAAGAGCGGGATGTTAAAAAAAAGAAGAATAGTTTATCAATGACTAGTTTATTACTATAACAATTTTTTAACAAACATGCGTTCTAGTAAAGGTATAATTCCAAAGATTGTCCATGTAGGATGTTTAAAAGTGTATATATAACTATATATATAAAAAAATTAGCATTGTAACCACATAGAAAATAATTTTTTTGACCATTTTATCGATGAGGGTTCACTTGTTCACTTATTGCTTGTGAGATACATAGTTATTACTCAAATGAGTTCTAATGGACTTGCCTTCATTATATCGACACAACTATCACAAACTCAATGTGTATATACATATTTGTATAATTTTTATATTTATTAATAGGAAAGTTGATGAGACTATTATCATTGCATGGACAGGCCATCAAAATCCAAAGAAAAAATGGCAAGCCATCAACATCAAACCCTTTTGCAAGAAGCATGGTTCATTAAAGGTAGTTTTCAAGCCAATTCCCATCCCATTCTTGGTGAGCTTAATTCATATGATTCTTTCTCTCTTGCAATATGGAGTGTGCTCTTCAATACTAAATGCATGTGTTGAATCATCAACCTTGAAAGAGGAATAAGCAAACCATGACCATGGAATTAAGGTTAAAGTTGAGATGAATATTTTTATTAGGAAATATCTTATATTGATGTATGTGAAGTGAAAGTGTCTTGAGGTTGCACTATTTGACAAAATGTTTGAAAGAAACTGTAACATCCTCGATTTTAATCCTCACAAATGGTAATGTAATTGTATAAATGTGAATTAGGCTAGTGAATTGATATGATTGGGGAAAATAATCCATATTGATTAATATGGATGAGGGATGAATTGTATATTGTGAACATTGAAACGATCAATTAAAGTAGTAATCGATGGATGCAATACAAGAGGGATGAAAATGATGGGGGCTATGATTCCACAAGAGAGAGGGGGGTCCAAGGGGGATTTTATTCATAGGTATTAATCCAACCCACATTCAAAATTTATTATCATCATGTAAACCTTTTATTTTGTTGTTGAGTGTTCCCAAGGAAATCATTAAACTCATGTAATAGGGTGGGTGTAAGGTATTCCTTAGTTATTGGGGTGCATGGAGTTGAAGTACAATCATCTTTGGGAGAGTGAGAGTCAAGCAAGTAAGGGAGAAGAAGGAAATTCATATGGAAAAAGGGGACAATTTTTTCATGTAGGTTTTGGACAGTAAAGGAATAGTTGAGTGTTGGAAAGAGCACCAACCATGATATGTTTGAAGGTAGTCATTGTTTGGTTGTGTGTTGTGTTGGAATGAGGCTCGTGTGCTTGTAAAACAAGTGTTAAGCTTGTAGTGCATTTCTCTTTTAGGGAATGGCTCGAGAGCCTTGTGAAGGATGATGTGAGCACTCCTGAAACAACTAAGAGTTTTTGAAGTCCCTAGCTAATATATTCCTTTCCAACCAAGTGCACTGGAAGCCCTGATAAAAAAAATGGTTCAACCTGAGGGACTATGAGCAGTGAAGGGGGTACATTCCTTGGGTTGTGCAGTTTGTGGGGAAGAGAGAGTTGATGGATTGGAATTGTTGTAGGAGTAGAGCCTGGGTTTGGGTTGTTGAGTGTGGAGAGTGGACAGCCAAAGGGACAGATCTCCTTGTGGACTCATAGCCTCAGCTCGGGGGTGGCCTATTGCTAATATTTGGAACAACAAATCCTATGGCTGGGAGTTTCATCCTTCATATGCAGCCAGTTGGATTACATTTATAAACATAAAAGTGTTTTGTTTTGTTTATTATGATTATTTTGTTGTATACATGTTTTATTTGAATGTTGGTTATTTGTTGTGTGCTTACTGGATGCATTCACGTTTTTATATATGTTGTTCGATGCATGGCTAAATCAACATGTTGTTTGTGGTAAATTTTATGGGTCTGCTACCCGTTGGTTTCTGGTGTATGTATGGGGCATATTTAAATTCATTTTTAGCAGGCTAAGTTAGTTTTTACAGTGACAAGACTCAGCATGGGTGTTGGGTACATTACAAAGTGGTATCAGAGTTGTAGGTTACAACACCGAGCCTTCAAGGGCCTGCTACAAGACACAAGTTCTTGAGGAAAATTATCTTTTCATTCTTCAGTATGAAAGGTGTATAAAGCACCTGAATGTTGAACTATATTTTATAAGTAGTTTAGTAGTTTTAAGCAACTAGCCTTTGAGCTTTAACTCTCACCAATTGTTTATATGGTGTTTAAATAACAAATTATTGAATTATTTTATGAAATTTAAAGTTCTCACATATAAGATTTTATAAATCCAAATGAGAATAAGTTATGAGAACATGCTACATGTATTGTGCTTGGAGATCCATTGGCTTTTCCTCATAACCAAGGATTTGGACTGAGTTGCTAGAATCAAAGGAACTTTTTTTTGTCGGTCTTGGTATGTAACAAAATGGAAGTTTAACTAGAATTTCTTGAGTGAAATTGATTAATTTCTACTTGACAACATCAGAGGGGAGAAGTTGCAGTTTAACATTGTCTTTCTAGCCATGGAAACCATGTTCCTGTTAACCGCAATGGCCTTGGCACTACAAGGGGAACACCTTCTAGTAGACGTTTTTGCAGAGGTTTTTAGTGTAACAAAATTTGGCAAAATTTTCAAAAAAAACTCTGCTACAACCTCCTCTATTGGATACAGAGGTTTTAGCGAATGTTCTATATAACTAAAAAAAATTGGGCAGGTGGAGGCAGTAGTGGAGGTTTTTTTTTTTTTTTTCCCGGTACGTTTCTTGTCAAAACGAATCGATGAGGTATTGAAATATACGCACAGGTGCGTTAATATACTAAAATGCACCAAAACAGTAATATAATAAAAATGCCCCGAAATTGAATATAATAAAAACATGCCCCAGTGTGTTTATAACTAATGTGCATTGGTTCCCCCTTTTTTTCGTCGTATGTAGAGCATCGATGCTCTTATAATTACTACACACTAGGTTTGCATGCTTCTCTTATGATATACTAGTGTGCTTTAGTATTTGTACGCCCCAATGTGATAAGGTTACAGATAGCACTAATGCGCTTTAGGATTAATGTGTTATGGTGTCGTTAAGTTATAGTTAGCCCCAGTGCAACAACGTTATTTCGAGACCCATTGTGTTTAATATAGAATGTGCCCCATCGCTTCTGTAATAAGTAGATATTGATATGTCAGAAACATTATTTTTAGTATGCATCGATGTGCGTATAATATAGTAAAGGCCATGGTGCGTAAATAATAGTTATCTCTTTAGTATGAATAATAAATATAACACATTGGTACAATAAAAATTTTAGCACCCTGGTTATTATTTCAAACACGAGCACCGTACAATTTTGAAACGATAAATATTATTGTACGTTATATCGTTTACGAAACAGTGCAATTTCCCAATAATACA
>ML794067.1:28215-51110 GCA_009831015.1 Picea engelmannii
CTGATACCATGTTCGAAAACACAGGTATTCCAACAGAGGATGAACACCTTCAGTAACCACTCACATAACCATATCAAAGATCAACACACCGATGTTTTCACGTGGTAAAACCCCTACGGGGAAACATCCACGGCCCCAGCCAATGCGGCCACTTGGAGAAGTTTATTAATGCAAAGAAAAAGATTACAGAGAGATTTTACAAGAGAGTTTCTCACAATCAATCATTGGCAAATGACCCTCCATGCTCTTTAAATAGAGATCATGGACCAATCAGGTGTTAAGCCACAGATCAATGGCCATTAAGATTGAGGAGAGTATGAACCATCGGATCACTCTATGTCGGGAACATATCGTGACCGTCGGATTGCCTAACAAAAAATGCATACTAATGCAGACTAAAGAAACACACTTTTACCTAACGACATATTAGACCAAGTAGATCTTAACTAACTCCTAAGTGTCTAAATATCCTAACAATATTGCACCTTTTGCAAGTCAGTCGGCCATGATGACAAAGATTGCAAAACTATGGAGCTGATGCGGGAAAGAACATCTGACGCATACAGGGTACATGCAGAAATGATGACTGGGCAAGAAGTACCACAGTTCAATCAAGCCCCAGCCCCATACAACACTGCGCAGTAGCAGTATAATACTGTACCGCAGCCGTACAATAACGCACAACCACAGTACAACCCAGCACAGCCCCAGTACAATACCGCACATTATAATCAGGGACCATAGTATAACACATCGTGAGGTGATCGCGCAGCTTATAGAGGAGTAGGACAAGCTAGAGGAGGTTTCATACATGGTAGAGGACCAGTCACATGTCACAATTTCCAGCAACCAGGACATTATGCACGGGAGTTCCCACTACCACCAGCGACTTGTATGCATTGTCACGCATCGGACCATGATACAGAGGAATGTCCGACATTACTTGTAAAGATACAGGAAAAAAGGAATCAAAATAACCATAATGTTCAGTGGATTTCAGCCAAAGCAAGGGATGATGGACGGAACATCAACATAGTCACTCGAGGAGGAACGCAAATAGGAAATGACGCAGTCCAACAGGAACCAGCGTAGAACCAATGGGTAAAGAAGAACACTGACCCCAAGAAGCAGTTCGACGCGCATAAGGAGAAGGAGATCTTTACAGAATCTCGACAAGAATTCCAGAAGGATAACATTGCGTTGACTGCACAATAGAGCAAGGAAGCTCCAAAATATGAAATTCTGCCATCACTGGACCATACCAACAGAATACAACCCAAGGAACAAATAAGTACTATCAAATAATTTTTTCAATCATGCATCAAAATGTTAAGTGATCCTTCATCTCTCAAAATATTGCAAAACATCCTAGAAAAATGTAGCAGCGAGACAGAACAGAAGCCAGAATTGAAAACTGTCAACCACCTACATACAAGAAGAAGAACAAGTAGGGAATTTAGACTAAATGATAACATTGGGGATTTCAATATGGGAGATGTTATACTAGATCTAGGATCCGAAGTGAATGTACTACCAAAAGCTACATGGAAATGCATTGGAGAACCTACACTGGGATACTCAACTATTCAATAAAAGCTACCAAATCAACATAGAGTCCTACTAATAGGTAGACTGAAAGGAGTGGCGGTAGATCTGGATGGTGTGCACACTAAGAAAGACTTTGAAGTCATCGAAATAGTAGACGGCACAACACCTTACCCACGCTACTTGGTCTGGATTGGGCGTTCGACAACCAGGCCATAATTAACTTAAAAACCAGAAAAATTACATTTGAGTCGGGGGACTACAGGGTCATAGCCTCACTTGACCCATCAGAAAGAGAGAGGTTCGTAGAACCCACTTTTCTAGATTTAGAGGAGATCATCCAGTTGTACAGAACAACTGTGCGTGATATGGACTATATAAACCCAATTGTAGATGGGGTACTCAGTTGGCGGAGAATTACTTCATGTACAAAAGACTGAGACATCGGGTTAGAAAACTGACAGTAAAGACTACACAAAGTATCCACAAGAAGGTGTGCTAGAATAGACCGCGCAATAAGGTGGATTGGCACAGAAATCAGAGAACCACCCATTTTTCACGGGCTAAATGATTTGGAAACTTTCTTGACATAATATGAAGACGAAGTATTAGAAAACCAGAGATTGCTAGCACTGGATTTAGAAATAAAGGCTACACCCGCAAGATGGTGGGGTGCACACAAAGATACTATCATAGATTGGTACCAATGTAAGCGATTACTGTGCATAAGGTTCGGCGCAGAACAAACAGGTAACAAACAACAGAAATATGATGGACTAGGCACACCAGCAAAACACTTGGAAGCATGTAAAACACTGTGGAAAATGATGCCACCAGAGGAATGGTCTCACCACTTCATTCATACTTTAGAGGGCATACCAGTGAATTGGTATATGGACCAGGAAATGCGTAAAGGAACCAAGACATGGGTGACACTCCAATAGAACTTTACAGTCACTTTCTCATTCGAGAATGAGAACCCCAACATAGACGTGGCCCTGAAATTAATTAGAGACGTCATATTTATTGAAGAACCGGAAGTGGAAGCTATCACAGAGGTACAACAGAGAAATAAGCAGACAGTCAAGGATCTAATGTCATGCTACCACGTACAGGAGGAAGCACTGGATGAATATGATCCGCGCGATATTCATATCGAAGAAGTTGAAGGCGAGAGAGATGTGGAAGGACCACCCTTAGAGTCAGAGGTCATCTCTGTGCCAATCAAGATAAATAAGGTTAACATAGGGATCACCGAGCAGCCCAAAATGGTCAGCACTGGAGATTATTGGGATGGACAGACACTAGAAAGCATCATAGAATTGTTGCGCGAATACAATGACCTTTTTCCCACAACCTTTACAGAGATGAAAGGCATAGTCGTAGAATTAGGAGAAATGAAGATACCACTCGGACCTTATGCAAGACCCATTAAAAAATGACCATATAGATTGAACCCCATATATAAACTGAAATTTAAAGATGAGATCGATAGGATGCTCGAGACCGGCATTATCGAACTAGTCGAAGAATTAGAATGGATCAGCTCGATGGTAGTACAGGACAAGAAACAGGGAAGAGGGATCGGGATATGCATCGACTTGAGGAAGTTGAATGATGCATGCCTACACGACCCATTCCCCACACCGTTCACGGATGAAGTACTCGAGAACGTAGGAGGCCACGAAGCCTACTCATTAACTAATGGATTCTCAAGATATCATCAGATAAGATAGCACAGGAGGATAGACACAAAACCACATTCGTGACAGAATGGGGATATTATTAGTATACAGTCATGTCGTTCGGACTGAAGAATGCACCTGCGATATTTTCTAGAGTGGTCATCGCAGCATTTAAGGAATTCATCCATCAATTCCTCGAAGTATACCTGGATGATTGGACAGTGTATAGCTTACTAAAATACCATGTGGAAGTTTTATGACTGATGTTAGAACGATGCAGATAGTGCCAAATATCACTGAATATCAAGAAATGCATATTTGGAACACCATTTGGGATACTATTGGGACACATAGTATGAAAACAGGGTTTGTTAGTGGATCTGGCCAAAATCGCAGTCATTGTTAACTTACTAGCACCAAAAACAATTGGCCAATTAAGAGAAATGCTAGGACATACAGGATATTACAGGAAATTCATCAAAGGTGACGCGTAGATTATAGCGCCAATGGAAAAATTGTTAAGGAAGGATACAAAGTATCAATGGAACGACGAGTGCCAACACGGTCTGGATACCCTGAAGCAAAAGATGGTCACCGCACCAATATTGGTATTTCCAGATTGGGAGAAGACATTCCATGTACATGTAGATGCATCAACGATAGCACTTGGAGCTATCTTAGCGCAACCAGGAGCAGGAGACTTGGATCACCCGATAGCGTTCGCAAGCCGAAAATTATCAGACACAGAACAAAATTATAACATGACAGAAAAAGAAGGCCTAGCTATGGTTTATGCACTACATAAATACATACATTACCTATTGGGAAAACACTTTAAGATGTTTACAGATCACTCAACCCTGAAATACCTAGTCAACAAGCTAGTGTTGGGGGGGAGAATCTGTCGATGGTTATTGCTATTTCAAGAATTCGACTTTAGAAAACTGAATGCAGGACCTGACCACCTATTGAGGGTCACAAATGGAGAGGAACCAACGAATTTAGAAGACAAATTTCCATATGCACAACTATTCTCAATACAAATTGTTGACGATTACTTCGCAGAGATCATCCAGTACTTGAGCATAGGTACTGTGTCGCAAGAATATACCACTACACAAAAGAAGAACCTGGTAGTCCTCGCAGCTGACTATCAATTGATTGCACAACATCTATACAAGATAGGCACAGATATCATTTTACGAAGATACGTACTAGACCACGAATGACCAAGAATTTTAGTAGAATCCCACGAGGGAATAGAAGGAGGGAATTATGCAAGAAAATCTCCCACGCAGAAGGTACTACGCGTAAGATTATGGTGGCCAACGATCCACATAGACTCGAAAGAGTACTATCAACAATGTGATGTCTGTCAAAGGGTAGGTAAACCCAACATAAGGGACAAGATGCCACTACGACCGCATCTAGTTCTTGAGTGTCTTATTTGAAAAATAGGCGATAGACTTTGTGGGACCCATTAACCCACCAGCCAAAAGAACGAGAGCGAGATATATTATCACCGCGATGGAATACCTAAAAAGATGGGTGAAAGTCACACTAGTAAAATATTGCAGGGTAGAGACAGCTACACACTTTCTGTTTGAACAGGTAATTACTAGATTTGGGTGCCCAAGAATTTTGATGAGCGACCAAGGAACGCACTTCATAAACAACACCATCCGAGCGATGCTCGAAGAGTTTGAAGTTCATCACCAAAAAAGCACACCGTATCATCCACATGCAAATGACACGGTAGAAGCCTTCAACAAAATTCTATAGAATGCCTTGACAAAGATATGTAATGTAAACATAGACGATTGGGACCTCAAGGTACCAGCAGTGTTATGGGCGTATAGAACCACATGCAAAAAGTTGACAGGCCACACACCATTCAAACTAGTATATGGTCAAGAAGAAATAGTGTCATTAGAATGTTTAATACCTAGTCTACATGTAGAAGCTATCACACACATGAAAGAACGAGGCACAGTACATAAAAGACTGAATCGGTTACTGTCGATGGAGGAAGACCGAATCTTGGCAGGATTCCACCAACAAGTATGGAAAGAAAGAGACAAAGCTTGGCACGACCACCACATCAAGAGGAAGATGTTCAGGGAAGGAGATCTAGTATTTCTCTACGATAGTAAATCGTTGCAGCACCCAGGAAAGCTCTGAATGAATTGGCTAGGACCATACGAGGTAAAATCTGTCACAAACAGAGGAGCTGTATAGTTAAGAGATCTAGCAGGCGCATACCTAAGAGGAATGATCAATGGGAGCCGGTTGAGCTATACAAGGACAGTCGACCACCCATCGTGCAATAAAAAATAAAAAAAAAAGTGCACAGCATGAGGGACAAGCCGCATATGAAACACGAAGTGAGCAAGGGAAACGATAAAATCCATATCGAAAAAGGAAACAAGCGGGAAAAGGAAATTTGACAAAAGCAGGCTGACAAGACAGCATGAGGCAGAGTTAAAGCAAGGCAAGGACAGATGGGATTTCACATTAAACGTTCCAACTGGAGACAAAAGATTAGGCGTAATGGCAAGTACGAAACCGCCGCGGATGCATTGAACCCACAATTATGGTGCATTAATTGCATGATGGAGGAAGCGTCCTCAACAAGCTTCATGACAAGCCCATACAACACATGAGCACATAAGAAGTTAGTCTATTCATGAAAGGAGAACAGGAAAAGAGAAACAACAACTAGAACGAACATAGCGAAACCAAAGAGCTCATTGAAGCCATTCGAACTCAACAAACGTTTGACAGACACCATTATGGCACCACCGAAGCTCGCAAAACCAGGCCAGATAGCCAGATCAACCAAGGTTCAGACTAGGTCATGAGGACCACTAGAAGAAAATGAGCAGCAGCCACCAGAGATCGTCGATATTGATGAAATCTTGTCTCCAGAGGAAATCTCAGTAGAGTCGATACCAATACTAGAGGATATTCTACAACCACAAATAGAGGCCATGGAACAGGATACATCAGCACTGGTGCATGAGCCTTAGAACAAAGAAGAAGAAACCCACCAGGAAATACCACCGGAACATATTGAAGCAATTGTGTAAGTGAACGGAATGGCACAACATCTGGGAGAAGAGGAGAAACCAGATGAGATGCAAGCACCCATCTTAGGTCACTCATCCGAGGAGACCATTGGAACTACCTAGGCGTGGCCAGAGTGGATGATAGGGGAACAACCAGGAGTTGCTGGAACTTTGAGCCAGCCAACACAGTAGGAGGATCGAGTTCAGATATCGAGCTCACCTCGAAAGAAACTGGCTGTAGAGATTGTGCTACCTTTCATACCAGAGGGAGTACAGGTGGACCTACAACTATTGGGTTACATCAGGAAGCTCAAGTATTCTGACCATGACGTAGCATATGAAACCAAATATCCAGAGCTTGCACCACAGGTCTTTATGCAGAAAATAGTTGTGAACCAACTCGGAGAAACCATCACTCAGCCACACCAGTGGGCAACTGGACTGGATAGAACAGGAATTCTAGGATTGTTGAAGATACCACACTTTGGTAGAGGCCAATATGCGTCGGTATACGTCAAGCAATTGTTAGTAGTTACGCATGGAGGGGATGTATGGCTGGACAAACCCATCCCCATAACTGTCAAACTTATCACGTAGATAACAGGCCTACCCGCCCAGGGTATGGATCCCGCGTTGATTCTGGACGATAAGTCGAAGGAAAAAACATTGGCAGAAGAGATGAATAATAAATATGGCACCGACATGGGAATAAGAGGCATTATAATCAAATGGATCAACAATGCCGAGACACAATTGGGTGCAAAGATCTTAGCCTGCAAACTGCTAAGAAAATGCCACAAAGACGAAGTACCAACAAGAGTCATTGTTGTTGCAGCTCAGTGCACAGAAGGCACCTCCATGAGTTGGCCACCATACCTATCTAACTTGTTCCAAGTAGACTACAAATACGCGTAGGACGCAGGTATGGAATTTCATTACTCATGGTTTATCACTCTCATATCTTTCATGGGATGGCGAGAACCAGAACACGTCGTCTTTTGTACCACACCACAGCCAGGAGGAGAAAGATATCATGTCCTGAGATTTGTGTGCTAGCTAAGCATAAGAGGGATAATGGAATCGTATTCAAAGTTTACCTACAACAGATACAGAAAGCCATTAGTTGATCATGGAGAATGACACCAGAGGTTGTCTCATGATACGGGGGCATCGCCAATTTTTGGGCTAGGTGACAAGCCATGTGGATACAACCAAGGCAGGATCCAGATAAACAATGGCTATAGATGCGCTACTGCATCACCGAGGGAGATATCGACATGATCATCAACGAATGGCCTGATCAATGGAGGATTCCAACCATACCTAGAGAAGTACTGGGACAAACAACAGAAGGAGGGGCTGCGCAGGAGGAAGCACAGCCTCCACAAATCCCAATACCCAAGAAATGAAGAATGGGCCAAACCAAGTCGACTCAGGCAGACGATGGCTCAAAGAAACCAGAGACCCAGAAGGGGAGGACAGAAACCACTCAGTCAACCAAGGGACGAAGAAAATCGATTGAGGGAGCATAGGAAACCGCATCGAACCCCATCACACAAGAACCAAGGGGAACTAAGAGACCAATGATACAGGAAGCAAGTGTGCGCAAGAAAATGAAGGCACAATGACCACCACCAGACTACACAATCATGGAGGATGATGGAGAGATGATTGCTAGAATGGTCCAATACTGCCTCGCATAGGATTTTGATCATGTCGTGCACCACAGGGATAAACTGCAGAAGGAACTAACGAAAATGGGACAGCTCCTTAAGAAATTTGGGGAAGCCCAGATCACGAGTAGCAGTAGAGGCATAGAGCCATCGACCACACATACCACAGAAAGGGTGGAGGTAGAATAACACGAACCAATTCTTTCGATGCCACACGCACATTCCACAGTCTACATAAAGCCTAGCATGCTATGAATGGATGAAATTATGCGATAGACACAATTGAAGGATTTGGATCATATCCAATTGGTCTTGACACGGATGCCATCAAGAGAATTATACAAACTACAGGTTATTGTTGACCATGAGATGCAATTGCAAGCACATAAAAACTTATTCAACCTACAACAAACAACAAAGAAGCCGAAAGCGCTGGAAACATTTTATGCATAGGCCAAATCTGAAACTTAGGAGGAGAAAGAACCAAGAAACGAACTGGAACGCAGAGTGGAAGAAATTTTTGGGAAACTTCCAACTACTACGCAAGGAAATGAATTCCCGGCCGTAGAAAAGATCGACTAGATTGCACAGGCAATTGATCAGTATCAAAAGGAGATCGAGACTCTCTACAGATAGATTAAATTGACAACTCCACCAGCAGTGAAGGTGAAAAGGAAGCAGGAAGTAGCAATGCAACTGCAGGAGCTAGAAAAAGAAGTCAGCACAGTAGTCGATTTGCTGGATAAAGCAGCGCAACTTTGGACAAGTCTGGAAGAGGATCCACAGGTCCAACACTGGGACAAGGAGGAGGAGAGGATCAATGCAACAATCCAAGAACTCAAGCAACAACAACAGACCATACCAATTCCAAAATGGGACAAGGGAACGCAAGAGTTGAAGAAGATACAAGAAGAACTTATCACTGCGCAAACATAGAAATAGGAGAGTTGGGCTCAAATAGAACTGTTGCAGGAAAGGGTAGTAGAAGTACTTGTGCAGGCAGAAGAAGCCCGAAAACAGACAACAAAGACTCAGCTAGAATGCATAGGACTGATGAGCGAGGAAGTGGCAGCTTAGACAATCGACAACATCAAGGAGAAAACCAGGTAGGCACTGACAAAAGCAGCAGAGTTGCAGGAACAGTTCCAGATGATCACCAAGGAGATTGAGGAAGCACAGCTATATTAGGTGACTCGGGACGAGTCACATGTCAGTGTTGGGGGCCTGTTGGCACCAGGCCGAAGGGGAAAGAAGAACGATCGTGGGAGAGAAAGCATGCATAAAACTGAAGTAACAACTGGCAAAAGAACAACATGCATGCATGCAAGAAAGTGTGCATAAAGGAAAGCGACAGCTGGAGGAAGAACATCACACGCATGGGAGAAAGACCTAACATAAGAAGGGTTAGGGTTTTGGTAATATTTTGTAAAAGGATGAAGAGCCCGGAATTTATAAATATAGATACGAAATTATCATATAGGGTCAGGTTTTGTTGTTAGTATTATTGTTGTTGTTGAGGGTTAGGCTTTGGAGTTAAGTTTTGGAGACTGTAACCACGCAGGAGCGTAGGCGATATGTAATGTTTTTAGTTGTATGAACCAATTTTGTAAGGTGTGGAGAAAAGAAGATATGAGGGAAGGTAGATCTAAGGATTAGACCGCAGGCTGTAGATCCTGGTGCGATCTAGTTCACCTCACATAGATCTTACCCAGTATTGTGGAGAATTGTAAGCGCGTGGCACCAGGAATGCAGAGCTGCCATAATAAAAGAGCCAGGAGCCAAATCGTTTTGGACATAGCCCAGGGGGGTGAACCACAGTAATACTCATGTAATATGTTGAATGTATGCATGTCTCTTCTTTCTTTCAACAATTAATGGTTAAGCTTGATGGATGAGTTAGCACATTGTTATGAATCTGTTTATACTCTGCTGGAATTAGACTATGAAATATACGTATGCGACTTCAAGGGATAAGTAGTTTACCTTGCAACTCACGGTACATGGATTTAATCAAGAAACCCCTATCCCCTACTCTGTTCTAGGCTGTAAGCACCTGAGTCTTATAATCACCCATTTAAAGCTATCTCGGGTGAGACTGCACAGTACCTTCTGGGTGTTGTGTTGCCTTCTGGATTACCAGGAGGGCTGATAGTTTTAGAGGCTTTGTTGGAACCACGAATGACATGAACCCTGGGTCAATAACTCAGACAACCCGAGAAGGGAAATAGTAACCAACACAAGTTTTGACGATTGATTTCTTTGTTGTAATAACTTGTTTGTTACAGGCATAAGGCTAATAAATATTTTTGCAGAACTTGTTTACAACAGCCTTACAATGTTGCTAAAGTTTTATGCTATCTTCTTGAGCTAAACTAGTCAATTTTGTAGCTTGTCTCTTGTACTTTTCACTAAGCTTTGAGAAACTTTATTTTTCACCTGCCATTATCATTTTGTTTCCGATATACATAATTGTTTATTGCTGAAATTAGGGACAACAAGATTAACTTTCTTTTACACCTAACATTATATACATATGCTTGGTTTGTTCTTGTGTCTTGGGTAGGTACATCACTCTTTAAAGGTACTCTTATCTCTTGGAAAATTTTGGATACAACCAAGACTCTTTCTCAAGATTTTCTGTGATTTTTATCTTGACCTATAGGGGATACACTTCCATCATTCCATTTTTCGTCTCATTTTCCCCTAGGGTCGCCAGGATTCCCTCTTTGAGATGATCCTTTCATCTCTAAATTAGGGATATACATCATTGTTTATTGTTGAAATTAGGGAAAACAAGATTAACTTGCTTTTACACCTAACATTGTATGCATATACTTGGTTTGTTCTTGTATCTCGTGCAGGTACATCACTCTTTACAGGTACTCTTATCTCTTGGAAACTTTTGGATACCACCATGACTCTTTCTCGAGCCTTTATGTTCTTATTGTCTTGACCTATAGGGGATACACTTCTATCATTCCATTTTTCATCTCATTTTCCTCTAGGGTCACTGGAATTCCCTCCTTGAGATGATCCTTTCATATCTAAAGTGATGGGAATACCTGCCTAAGGTGACAGTGGGTAGGTTTTCTCTAAGTTTCTCCATTTGATGGTTGGGTTGGGATTTTCCTAACCTACAACGTGTGCAATAACATTTTGGTTTTGTTGTCGGGGAGGATTTTAAACCCTCTTCCGAACCCTAACAATACTTTTGCAAGCTATCCTAGAGACTCTTCCCTAGCTTTCCTAGTGACTCCACCTAAAGGACATTCCCTTTTCACTTTTGATAAGCTTGTCCTAAATCTCATATGGTGACTCCATTATGGGACATACCTAAAAGAGACATTACCCGACCCCCAAAAACACTTCCAGGCGTCAAAATCCTTCCCCCAAAAGGTCTAGTACTACGTCATCTCCCACTTCTCATGATTGTCCATCTACTTCTCTTAGCCCTCGATCCTCATATACTACCTCCACACCTCCACTCTCATCCATTCCCACCTTGCCAAGTGTTACATGGAGCCCATGGGCCAAATATGTGTACAAATCTTTGGACATGACAAATATTCAGGGATCTCCTCACAAACTCCCAAAGGACTTCAAGTAGTGGCTCTCCATCTTTTCAGGAGAAGATCTCATTACAACTGAAGATAATTTATATGATTTCCTCCGCACTCTAGAACCTTATGACCAAAATGAAGATGTCTTGATGAGACTCTTCTCTTACACTCTTGTTGGAAAGGATAAGGAATGGTATGATAGTATTTTCCCAAGAACAATCAGGAATTGGGATCTCTTTCAAGAAATTTTTACCAAAACATTTAGAAAGAACAAAGATTACTAGTCCCTTTACGATCAACTCTATAACTACAAGAGAAATTCAAGACAAAGTATAAGGGATTTCATTGATAGGTTCAATAACCTTGTAAGGAGTTTTCCTCAATATTTCAAACCTTCCCAAGCTACTATCCTCAAGTCTTACATGTCAACCATGAAAGACCCATGTGGAGTTTTAATTGGAAGGGGACGCCTTAAAACTTTGTTTGCAACTCAAGAAAGGGCACATGAGATAGAAGAAAACATAACCTCATCTCTCATGTGAGAGGAGGACTATATTGAAGACACCTTTTAGATTAATCAAATTGATGACTTTGTCTTACTGAACCCTCCCCATGATATCAAGACAAACCTGCAGAAAGAATGAGAGGAGTTTGCTTAAAGGGTTGCTCATCGCATGATGATTCTATTGGGTAAAGAAAAGGAACCAACATAAAAAATACACCTCGCCCAACAAATGAGGTTTTGAAGGTTGAAAAGAAACGAGAAACAAAGTAGGATGAAGACAAGTTTTTGCAACATATTCGACAAGTCTTGACAGAGCCACGCAAAGAGAAAGAAATTGGTATAATCAAAGGTGAGGAGAACGCTCTTTCCCCAAGCAAGACCAAAAAGGAATATTTTGTAAATCACATCAACATAACCCATTAGGTTCTGGAATATGGGATTGACAACACCTCCATTTTGGAAAAATCCCTTTTCCTAGATGAGGAAAAGGAGGGATATTAGAGCTTAGATTTTGATGGTGCGCACTCAAGCGCAGGATCAGGTGCAGGGATAGTCTTCATATCACTGGACAAGGAGAGTACCCTTTTCTCGTGCATTCTTGAGTTCAACTATACAAAAAACATCGTCGAGTATGAAGCCCTTATCCTGGGAATGAATCTTTCCATTGATATGAACATTAAGTCCCTGCAAGTGAGAGGGGACTCCGACTTAATCGTTTTGCAAGTTAACAAGAAATTAACTACTAAAAACCCAAGGATGAAAGAATACAGAGATGTCGTATGTGACACCCTGAAGAAGTTTGGCAACTTTTCGATTGAATCCATCCCTTGGGAAGAGAATCATTCGGCAGAAAACCTTGTTGTTTTCACTTCCACCCTGCAACTTTTCAAGGAAATCGATCTCTATAAGGTGGAATTAAATTGTAGGGCCTCACTACCTGATAACTTGAAACATTGGAAGGCTTTTGATAATGAAATCCATAATCTAAGTTTTCTCCATAATGAAGGTGAATTCTCAGAAGCCCATATAAACCTATTGGTGGAAAAGGGAAATATTGATATCATTGATTTAGTTGATGGACCCTTACCTAAAGGTATCATCCCCTTAGAAAACATTTTTGATCGAATGACATGTATAAGGGGAAACCGTCAAGAAAAAGAGATGACGAGATCATTGAATTCAATACTGGGACTGAGGAATCCCCAAAGATGATCAAGTTTGGAAAAGGAACAACATCTGATGAAAGATGGAAGTTTATTTCCCTCATAAGAGAATTTAAGGATGTCTTCGCTTGGTCTTATGAAGATATGAAAGCTTATCGACAAGACGACATACAACACACTATTCCCCTTATAGATGGCATGAAACCCTTTAGACATAATCTCAGGAAGATGAACCCAAAGGTTTCCCCACAGGTCCAAATGGATTTTCAAAAGATGGTTGAGGGAGGAATAATTGAGCCTATCAAATATTCGTGTTGGGTGTCTAATCTAGTCATTGTAAGGAAAAAGACTCGAGAGATCATGATATGTGTTGATTTTATAAATTTAAAACAGGCTTCACTTAAGGACAATTATCTTCTACCAAACATGGAGTATCATTTGCAAAGGGTCACCGAAGCAGAAATGATGTCCATTCTTGATGGTTTCTTAGGATATAATTAGGTGTTGGTAAAGGGATGACCAACTAAAAATGACTTTCACCACCCCTTGGGGAACTTATAAGTATTTGAGAATGCCCTTTGGACTAACCAACGTAGGGGACACCTTCCAGTGCACCATGGATTATGATTTTAGGTATCTGATTGGGAAACTTATAGATATCTATCAAAATGATTTGACCGTTATCTCCAAAAAGAGGGAAAAACACGTCCAACACTTAAGAACGATTTTCTAGAGATGCAGGGAGTATGGCATTTCTCTCAACCCTAATAAATCATTTTTTGGTGTTGACAAAGGCAATTTGTTGGGTCATATAATTTTTAAAGATGGAATCACAATAGACCCTGACAAGGTTGAATCCATCAAGAAGATCCCTCTCCCTAAAGACAATAAATCCCTGTAATCTTTATGTGGCCAAATTAACTTCATAAGGAGGTTCGTTCTGAACTTTTTCAAGATTGGCAAACCCCGTAATCGATTGTTCAAGAAGGATGCTCATTTTGAATGGGAAAATGAAGGTAAGCTATCCTTCCAACGTATCGAGGAAGAAATAATTGTTGCACTAGTCCTAGTCAGTCTAATTTTTTCTAAGGACTTCATCATATTTTCTTTCACTTCGAAGGACACCATTGCAAGAGTTATGTTACAGAAAAATGATAAAGGGGATGAATAACTGATTGCTTCAAGAGAAAGAATCTTAGAGACTCATAGTTGAATTACACCATTACATAAAAACAAGCTTACTCTCTAGTCAAGTCTCTCAAACATTTTCGAACTTATGTGGGGTAAAACAAGATCAAATCCTTCATCCCCTACCCCACTGTAAAGGATGTTTTATCAGAACAAGATTTCCTTGGAACAAGGGGAAAGTGGGTTTCACAAATACAAGAATACAATTTGGAGATCAAACCATCCAACAAAATTAAAGGGCAAGGATTGGCCAAGATGATTATAGAAAGAAATCAAGAGGCCATCGAGGTAGGAGAGAAGGAACAAATCAACATTATCGTAAGTGAAATTGAGAACAATGAGTGGTATTCAGATCTCATTTATTACTTGAAGAACCTCACTTGTCCTGATCATTTGGTAGAACATAAGAGGAGACCCCTAAGGCTCAAATATATGAAGTAATTCCTAACAAAGGACGGTCTCGGGTGGAGAAACATTGATGGGGTGATCCTTAGGTGTGTGAATAAAGAAGAAGATGGCAAGTTGATGTCCGACCTTCATTCAGGGCATTGTGGAGGCCATTTTTCAGCACACACCACTACCCATAAGATTTTAAGGGAAGGATATTATTGGCCCACTATTTTCTCCGACACACATCGATATGTTAGATATTTTCAACCATGTCAATTCTTTACTGGCAAGCAACTCCTCCCTTCCCTTCCCCTTAAGCTAGTCGTCGTAGAAGCGCCCTTTCAACAATGGGGATTGGATTTCATTGGCGAGTTCAAGGAAAAATATAGTAATGGGTATGGATGGGTTTTGACTGCCACTGACTACTTCACCAGATGGGTGGAATTTGTCCCAACAAAGAAATCAATAGAAGAGGTTGTGATGAAGTTCCATGAGGAAACAATTATTACTAGATTCGATGTTCCTACCAAAATAACCACGGATAACGCCAAATATTTTATATCGATGGCACTCAATGCATTTTTCTTTAAGTATGGGTTCATTTTATCACACTCCTGAAATTATTATCCTCAAGGAAATGGATTAGCAGAATCCAACAACAAAAAAATCATTAATATTGTGAAGAAAATTGTTGGGGAAAACAAGAAAAGTTGGGATAGAAAAATTAAGTATGTCTTGTGGGAATACCACACAACTACTAAGACCTCCACTAGAAAAACCCCTTTTGATTTAGTCTATAGGTTAGAACCGCGCTTGCTTATAAACCTACATATTCCAATTCTACCAATAGCCCAACAATTTGTTACAGTTAAAGAAGCATTGCAAGGGAGAATTGATCAACTCATGGAATTGGACAAAATTCGAAGAATGGCCTTTGATCAAATGGAAAAGAATCAAGAATAGGTGAAACAGAATTTTGATCAGAAGGTGAGGCAAAGAGATTTCAAGAAAGGGGACCAGGTCTTAATGTGGGACAAGAGGAGAGAAAAACCTGGAATGCATCAAAATTTTGACAATCTTTGGTTGGGCCCCTACAAAAAAGAGGAAATATCTGGGCCGACCTCTTTTTACTTATCCATGAAAGGAGGGAGGAGGATGCCACTACCGGTGAATGGATCTCTCTTCAAACATTATTACCAAGGAGACACTTGACTTCTTCAGGGCCCTAGCACCAGGTAAGTAGGTAGGTCATCTTACTTTCCTTACATTTGCATCTTGATTGCTCATGTTATTTTTTATGAATTTCATATTTCATTTTTCTCTACTTGCATATTGATTTCATGCTTAATTTAAAAATTTTGAAAAATGCTAAAATTTTATTTTCTATATTAGTTTCATTTTTGGTTTTGATGTATATGGACGAAGGGTGATAGAACCACCCTAGATTTTACAATTTTTGGTTTCAGTGTAGGCACAAGTCTAGTAAGAGATGTCGCGGTTCTCATGCACTCTACGACGAGAACATGTCACCAAGTAAGAGACAAATGCTATCCCCATTTTGTGGGATAAATAAGGAGATGATTTCTCGAGGCCCTCAGGTTGCAGACATGGAGTACCGAGAGACATCTTGACCAACAATGTCCACTTGCACAGATGGAGACCCACCTCACCACCACAAATCCAGATTGATCATGAAGGCATCGAACACATCAGCTGGCCTCTTGAAGACATTGGTTATTTCTCCATGAGGTACAAGTTAGGTATTATGTTGAGTGTTATTTCAATATTTGAGGTATTTGAGTTTGTTACATCTATTACTTCTTTTGACTATGTGACATTTTCTTGGAAATTATGCTCTTTTCCATGTTTCACCTTGGTGGTTGACATTTCCCCCTAGTAAGTGGGTCACTCTTAGGGATAGGTATGCTACTGTGAGGTCCTTTGGAAAATTCATCATGCCATTCCCGACCATACTTTCCACTTCCATACTTCATCCCCTCATCTCCTCACCTTTTGGGTTTTTCGAGTGTACTGACCCAAGAAAGGGCTCTCCCTCACTTCATAGGAAGAATGGGTTGAAGGCCCAAAGGCCCTTGACTGGTAAAAGATAAAATATTGATTATGAACCTTCCAAATTCTCTCCCAAATAGGTCTTGAGAGAAATGAAAAGCTTCTCGTAAAAATCAAAGACCCGCAAGAGAAAAATAACATTATATAAATTCCCCCACTTGTGGACGTGTGTACACTCATGCGGTGTCCCTTTATTTCCTTTCACATGTCACTATGTGTACCTCTAGATTTAGGTGGCCTTGTCGTATTTCCCCCCAAGCTAATAGATTCATCAATAGGGAGTACCCAAGGTTTTGGACTATTAATTAATTAATGACAATGAATGAGATTGGAAAAAGGATGCATTGAAAACGAAGGTACATCACACCCTCTACAAAGGCACCCATAAGTGAGACACTACAACCCCTTGTATTTCATGAACCCCATGCCCAAAAGTATTCCCCTCATCCATAACACATCATCCACATGACTTAGAAGGAGGTCCCCTTAGGAAACACCCCTAAACTTGAGGGACGATTCACCCAATAGGTCATTTTGTCAACCCTCCCATACTCAAACTTGGTAAATTGCATAGGGTCTTTGAGCATTAGTTTATTTTGATGAGGTATTTTGGATGTACATGCTTATATGTATCTTTTATTGATTTGATTTACTCATCATGATGCTTTGACTTGAGATCTTTTGAGGGTGTATCCTTTTTTCTTTGCAGGACCTAGATGGTGGACAGTTTTGGAGGAACAAACCTAGATTGGGATTCCATGGGGATTGAAGCCCACATGTTGGATTCCAAGGGTCCACATTCCAAACCATGACGACTTTCCTTTGGAGGCATAGAGGACACCTTGGAGGACCTTTCCTTGCGCTCACATGCCAAACGATTTGCTTGGAGAGGCCAAAACTCACCCTTGAGGAGTTGACGTCATCATTAAGGCTAGGGTTTTGGTGGTGAAGTTGCTATTTATTGACACTTGGCATGACTTGGTGGGAGGATTCTATAACACATGAGAGGGAAGCTTTATGAGCCCCAACGAATTCAACTTACTCCTCCAATGACTTTCTTAAAGGGTCAAAATGTCACCCTTAGAGGGTGACACCATGTTTTAGGGTTTTCTTTCATGTGCAAAAGTAAAAATTTAATAATATGATATTATTTTGTGTTTCTCCTAACTTATGTGGACAAACTATCTTTAAGACATTTGGTATAAATAGAGATCGTTTGAATCTCATTTCATAGCATAAATCCCCCATTGTGAGAATTACTTGGATGGAATTTTTGTTATACTTGAGGATTCTTGGTGTTTGTCTCTTGTGCAAATTATTTTTGGTGTTATCTATTGGTGGTTGGATTAGATAAGGTGGTGCACACCTCTTGGAGGCTTTCTTTCTTGCTATTGGATGGTAATTTGCTTGGTGAACTAGGGTTTGATCTCTCTTTTTCTTGGAATTGCTAAGGAAAAATATGTATTTGTTAGCTATTTTTTACTCTTTCTTGGTTATTGTTGGTTGAAACCCTAGGAGGAGTATGTTGGATACACCCTCCACTAAGCTTCATCTAATTTTTTAAGTTTACAAGTCATTTTGCAAGGGTTGCTAGGAGAAATACTAGTGTGTATACCCTCCTAGATTCTACCCTAGTTTGATTAACATACCCTAGGGAGTAAGAGGATTTACACCCGTAGGGATATTGTTTATCCAAATTGTGTTTAAATACTCCATTCACCCAAATATTAAAGGCACTAATCTGATTTTTTCATTGGAGATTTAAAATGCTTGCCTCAGTAAACGTGAAAAGTCATTATTTTGAGATTGTCTAATTTGGATTCAATTCTATGCTTTATATACTTGGTTGAGCCACTAGGGTGTCTCAATTTTCTAAGTATTTATTTATGCGGTTATAATATTTCATCTACAACCATTAGGGCTGCATAAACCCTAATACATTTTCATTAATAACTCAACACTCAACCGTTGAAAGTTGCTAAAAGTTTGCCACATTAATCTACTAAGGCTAGAGCACTTTTTGGGTGGATTGTTGGAAAGTTTTGATGGTTGATTTCTTTTTTGTAATAACTTGTTTGTTACAACCATAAGGCTGAAAATTATTTCTGCATAACGTTTTTACAACAACCTTACATTGTTGTTAAAGTTTTATGCTATCTTCTTGAGCTAAACTAGTCAATTTGCTAGCTTGTCCCTTGTACTTTTCGAACACCTTTATTTTGCAACTGTCATTATCATTTTGTTGTTGATATACAAAATTGTTTATTTCTGCAATTAAGGACAACAATATTAACTTGATTTTCCACCTAACATTATATGCATATAATTGGTTTGTTCTTGTGTCTCGGGTAGGTACATCACTCTTTACATGTACTCTTATCTCTTGGAAAATTTTGGCTACCAACCAATACTCTTTCTCATGCCTTTCTGTGCATAGTATATTGAACTATGGGGGCTACACTTCCATCATTCCATCTTCCATATCATTTCCCCTTAGGGTCACTGGGATTCCCCCTTTGAGTTGATCTTTTCATATTTAAAGTGATGGGAATACTTGCCTAAGGTGACAGTGGGTTGGTGTTCTCTAAGTTGTCACCATTTGGTGGTTGGGTTGAGATTTTTCCAACCTATAACTTGTGTGATAACAAGCTTCATCCCCTAATTCATTTTGTTGGAATGCATCTAACAACATTCCCTCCATGGCTTGGGTATCCCATAAGAAATCATTCATACCAATATCTATATCATTTCTTTCATCCCCAACATGTGAAGAATTAGTGTTACTATCAAGGTTTTGAATTGGTGACCCAGGACGTAGTGGGAATTGAATAGGTGGTTGTTTCAACCATTCTCGGTATGCTTCCTCTCTGATCTCTTTTTGTTTACCAATAACCTCATGAATTGACATCGTAGTGGGGTGAAATGGTAGATGGTAGATAGGTGGCTCATTATCAGAATCCTGATTGTAAAAATATTGAACATTACATTGATAATATTAGTAATACAATGCTTTTAATATGTTCAAACATTATACCAAACACTTATTAGAAGCATGGAAATTTTATTCCCAATAATAAACATGAAGGTAACCCCTTTATAAAACAAATGTCGAATTAAGAAATGCATTTACATTATTTCCATTGAAAATCCAAAAATACAATTACTCAAACATCTTTTTCTTACACCCTATGGGGTTGTCTACATAAAGAGATCAAATTCATGGTGTAATACCATTGACCCAAGTTGGTTGCTGGAAGATGGCATGTTAGGATTGGTAGGGTAAAGAACCTGTCCATTTTCATCAAACATCTGCTTGTGGTATCTTTCCCCTGATAAGAGCTTGCAAAATTTTAGGACCACAAGAATATCTTGAGCATTTGAACTCAATCCTGAATCTTGATCCTGCAAAATTCAATGAACAATTATTAAACTGCACCTACATACATAACATAAATTCAACGAGATAAATGAATTATCAATAAAATCTAGATGTACTACAATCGACGTGAGAGAACTTGAAGGAGTTCCAAAGATACATAATGAGACAACGCTGGAATCTGAAGAATTGGCCATTTGATATTATAAGTATTTTTTAATGCATTTGAACCCAAAACTATCTTGGGTAGTATAGAATAATCTAACTTCAAAAATAACTTCCAATAACTTTTATAACTTGACAACACACTTAAAAAAAATCATTGTTTTTTTCTACAAAATCATTGTTTTTTCCACTCAGATATACAAGAAATGTCAATCTAGCTTTACAAAATACAAAACCATTACTTGATCCCTGAAAATATCCTCTTGAACATAGAAAATGTGAATTTGATGCTCAACTCCTCTCTCACTCTCTTCTTCCTTCCCTCCCCTTCTCTCCCTATATTCCCTCCCCTCTCTCCCCCTCACTATGTACCCCCATCCCTCTCTCACTCATTGTATTCCCTTCCCTCCCTCCCAACTCTCTCTCTACCACCATTGTGCTTTATCATTTGAAAGTGCACCAGTGCGTATATATGATCAAAACACACAAGTGTGTTTAATTGAGATAAGCACTGACAACTGACCTCTCTTATTGCCTCCGCAAAAAAAACCCTCTGCAAACTTTAAATAAGGTTGTTTTCATTTGAATTATGCAAATGTAACTATCTTATGGTGCGTTATTACTTACATGTTGTACTGGTGCATTATTAATTACACATTGCACCAGAGCATTTCAAACTGTCTATTTCTCCAACTGAAGCAAGTTAGAAAAATAATACGCACTTATTGTCAAAACTTTGAAATTTCTTACGAAAATAAATTAGTGCATTATGTATACCACCCCAGTGCATTATGAATACCTCTATGGTGCGTTACAAATGGAATAACGCACTGAAAAACGTAACTTCCAAAGAAGAAAAAATAGTGTACATGTTTATCATCAATGCGCTGAAATATACAACGAAACAATGAGCAAGAATTTTAGTTTTTTTGTTTATAAAAGAAATCTCTATTCATTTTTTTATTGTTTGCCAAATTTTAGAGAGGATATTTGTGCAACAAAGATTTATTAGCAAAGATTTCCAAGTGGGTGAGTTTTTTTGAAGAGCCAAATTCGAGGGGGACTATTGTAGATCACATAGAAATCTGCAGAGTAGAAATTTCAGGTATATGATTCCATTCTATTAATCATTTTGATCATTCTCTTATTCGACTCAAACAATTTTCAGTGCATTCCCAAACAAAAATAAAAACTCATAGTTACCTTCAATATTGGAAGCCCTAATTTCCTGACTGTTCTTTTGTTTTCTCCTTCTATATTTCACAAGAATAATTTCTTTTAAGCACAATTTTTTATAGGGTTTGGTTATTTATATATGAGTGTTTCATATCCATTGCAATGAAACCACTCATTGCATTGGATCCTAAACCCTCATGTAGGTGTTAGTTTTTTGTTTTAAAAGACTTCTTCGTGGTGACCGTTGTACTATTCACACATTAAACACACCAGAGCATATTTTTTTGTAAACAACATTGCTACATTTCAATTCGAAAAATTTAATTTCGGTGGAGCACAAATTATCAAAATACGCATCAGGTCGCCTTTATTACAAAGTGCACCGTTGATCTTAAAATGGAAAAATCATTGTTTTATATGGAAATCACCATTTGTTAAATTTATTCAGTGCTCGACGATGCGTAATAAATAGTACTTAGGAAGTCATGTTTTTCTTAATTCATAAAGCACCGACTGAATATAAAAAAATTTAAAACGTTTTCAATTTCGCAACGACATTGTTATACTATACTGGTGCGTATATGTATGTATGATGCTCCGATGCTTACATATTTTGTTAAGACCCCGGTGCAAATGATCTTAATACACAAATTGAGTTCTTAATTTTTTTTAAATAATATTTTTTGTATTTTTTTCCAGGAAGATTTTGAAAATTCCAAGAGACAAACAAGGTGAAAACAAATACATGTTAGTAGGGATGATCAAAAAAGTGTAGAAGAAGATGTTAAAAAAAATGAACATAATTTTGTCACAAGAGGAACCCTCTCAACTACAATGTGCATAAGATGTATGTAATCATCTTTTATTCCTTTATGTACATTGAATTTAAATATCACGTGAAATACTAATTTTCAATTGTTTTGTTGCAGATAAGAAAAACAAGTAGAATCCATTCATTGCATAAGACATGACAACGAGGAATAAAATGGTTGATCACAAACTTTGTGAGTATTTAATTTTTTGGCCTTTCTTAAGATTTCATTTTTGTTGTGATATTTATATTTAAATAATTAATTTACACTTGTCCATGGATGCCTTCTACTAGGTGCTAACATACAAAGAGGAGTCAACCCATGAATTGATAAAAATTGGGTTAAATATGGGTCGTGAGTATATGTTGAAGAATAAAAATTTAATTGAACAATTTGTAAGTAGCTATGTTGTTTAATTTTCCTTAATGAAAAAACAAGAAAATTTTGTATTGATTATATCAACTATGCTTTGTCATGTCATATTAAACTTGCAGGAAACAAAGTATAGAATGCATACAT
>ML794067.1:78297-88958 GCA_009831015.1 Picea engelmannii
TGTATTTCTGAAATGTCTTTTCTTTGCTTTGGCTTCCTTCTTGAATCGAACTTTCTTTTGTCCCTGAAGTTCTTGAATCTTGCTGTGAAGGCTTGATCATCGTACTTCTTTTGAGGTTTCTCTTTTGCATTGATTCTTGATTCTTCTTGAGCAAAACAAGTCCAAAGTTCTTCAAATGTCGGGTACTCCTTCCTTGTGTTCATACTTGTGGAAAATGCATCCCATGTCTTGGGAAGACCATTGAGTACTATGTTCACCAATTCCATTTTTGAAGTGATCTCTTCAATAGCTTGTAGTTGATCTCTTAATTGGGATATCCTTAAAAAGTATGATGTTATGTTGTCATCATCATTCATCTTCATGTCATGGAGCTCATTCTTCAGACTCATAACTTGTCCAATGTTTTTGACTGAGAAGAGATTTGTAAGGGCATCGTACATCTTCTTCGATGAGTCAAGATGGGAGATGTAGGGTATCAAGTGGTATTTTATGGAATCCACTGTGATACTCATGGCATTGATGTCAACGTCTTTGAACTTCTCCATAGATGCAACGTTCTGCGGTTCCTTCTCTTTTCCTTCTTCAAACTCTGGCTTCACGATCTTTCCTTTCACAATATCCAACACTTTATTCTTATCAAGGATGAGGTCAATCCTTATCTTCCATTCTCTGAAGTTAAAGGCTCCATCTAGCTTGTTCTCAGACTTCATGGAGTTCGTCATGGCTTGCTTGACTTGGTCAAACCCTAGATTTGACCAGAAATTCAAACTTCACGTCTTGGCCTTCTAAGAGTGCCAGGAGATGCGCTGGGCTAGGGCGCACTGATCTATCCAGAGATTAGGTCAATCTCTTCACTTAAGGTGCCTCAACAAGAGGTTTAGGGTTTCTGGAACTGCTACTGCTGGTAACCCTAGCTGCAGTGCTTTTGAAACTGCTCCTGCTAGTAACCCTAGCGGCAGTACCTCAACAAGCTCAATATCTAGCGGCTATGTTTCCTTCCAGCGTTTTAGGATGACTGAAGGGGTGTGGGCCCATAACCTGTTAGAATATAGAAGATGGTGTTCTCGTTTTACCATTGACGATACCTTCTTCACCCAACCATAGGCCAAAGCCTCCCTCTGAGCACCTTAACCTTGACTGAGAGTTCCTCTGGAAGCAAACCCTAGGCTAGATAGCCAAACAAGGAGTAGCGCATCAATCCCCAAGGATAGCGCATCACAAAAAGTTGATCAGATAGTCCAAACCCTAGCCAAGAGATATTCAAGCCAATACTGAGAACTAGCTGCTGTTGCAGCTGCACCTGCAACCCTCCTCCAAACCTACGCACCAACTGGAAAACTGCAATTTTGAGATGATGCAAATGAGAACTGGCACCCTGTATTTATAGTAATCCTGCCAGTTTTGTTGGGGCCGACTTCTCCTTCTGGGTATGTGTCTGTTCAGTATATTATTATTATTTCTGGCCGACTTCTTCTCTTGGAGGCTAATAGCCTAATACAAATTATCTTCTTGAGTCGACAAGGCTTCTAGGGTTATTAGCCAACTCATTAGGGTTTCTCTTGCTTCTCGGAGTCTTATATTCTCGTCAGGTTCACACGTGGGGGTAAATACCTCCCACAACTACCATAATATTAACATGGGTGACACATGTACGGGGAGGATTTTTATGAATTAAATTATTGAACAATAAATTAAATGGGATTTTGGGAAAGTAAATGACTTAGAAACTCTATATAAAGGAGGGAGGAGGAGGATGATGGATCTCATCTGTTATGCGCAACGTTACGTTGCAAAATTTCAGACTTGACTGACTTAGCTTGTGGGAGTTGGGATACCCGTCTCGGTGAGAAGTGGTAGCTCGACCTTCTGAGGCGAGCTAGGAGCTAGTTGTTCTCTGGTTTAGGGTGCGTGGCCCCTTTGCGGCTTGGGGGGCTAAGAGGGAAGAAGAGTAATCCTAGCGTTGGCTTGGAGGTATCGGTGAAGTGTCATTGGTCGACAAGAGGGAACTGTACAGAGCGTGCGGGACAACGACTCAGAGAGAACGACTTGGGCTATGGTATGCTTACTTGACTCTCCATGGTAGATTCTTATTATACCTCATGCTTTCAATTCTATATTTATAATTGGGTAAAGAAAATGTTTGACTTGGCATTTTAGCCGAGAACTTAAATTTCCCATAGCCTTAAGCCCGCTACTTGACTTGTTTCCCCTGGCATTCAGTACCTGCATGTTTTGAGTGTCCTTTGGTTTGGTTTATTGTTTTGAAGAGTTTTTCTTTTCTTCCTCATCCCTAGTTCGTCATTCCACGCCTGAGCAGTCCGCCAGGAGTCGAATCGACGGTCGTCACGTTGGTGCACAACGACCTATAGATTCTAATGCCTTTCTTTTCTGTGCTTGGATGATGAGCAAAGAATGTGTTGGCCCAAATGTCTACCCCTTCTTATCTCCCCGTTTTGATCTCCACCTTTTCCATGGTCTCTGCTTGTTATATCACCTTTGTGTCCTAAATGTTCTCGATGTCTGAAAACTACGTTTAGTAATATCTGCATTTTATTACCTTCTTTGCTCTGCGTTGATCGCCTTGGACTGCTTTTTATGTCAGACTACGTGTGACCTACGCATTTTGATGCATTCCTGGAAAAGTAACTATGTGTTTTATTTACCTCTCCTGGCAATTTAAGTATGCATTTTTCATGATTGATCCTCTGCGTTTTAATGGAAGATCTCGCTGTTTAATGAGATGGGTCTATTCGTTTTTTTAATGAATTGTTTCTCTGTGTTTTTAATGATTGATCTCTGTGTTTGATGAGTTGATCCTCTTCGTTTTTCTCATAAATTGATCCTTGCATTTTTCTTTGCCTTTCCTCAATTGATCAACTTGTCGTATCTTTGAATGCTTAACTCTGTGATTCTCATTTTTTTGACCGCTTCTGCTCCTCGATTTTATTGGCTTCAAGTCCAGCCTTACTACACAATTCACCCCGCTTTTGATTGGTAGACTCTCTGCGAATTTAAATATCAGAGAAGCGATTTAATATACCTTAAACTTATGAATGGACAACTAACTTAATATTCATTAACAACAATTGTTTTTACATGTAAGGGTGACTTCCGAATTGATATTTATTTACAACAGTTGAAACATGCTATGTGATTACTGAGGTAACCAAATAGACAACTAAATTATTTTATTTATATAGACAACAAACTTTATTTTTATTGGATAACTAATGGTTATACCTGGCGATGTTGGCCTTTCTTAAGACTGAAATTAGTGGTTGTTTACCTGCGTATTGAATGCGTTTGCATTTATTTATTACCCGCGTTGAATGCGTTGTCATGATTTATTACCTGCGTTGGGATATATGATGCATTGGGCTACGCCAATCGTGGTATTTCTACGGGGTATTGGGGGCGTTCCCACTGAGTAAAGGCGTGGCGTTTCTACTGCGCTTCTGGTGGTGTTTGGATGGTGTAGCAGGTGGCATTATATTGGCCCCGAAATTTTCACCCATGGCTTTTAGCCTGCGTGAATGGAGACTACGTTTTATGACTCTAACAACTTCTTGCTGAGGGACATTGATTCCTATATTTCGAGGTAGCGAATTTTTTACATAGAGTTTTACAACGATTTTATTTTATAGATTGAAAGGACATAATGAATTTACCGTTCTTTTTCTTTTAGTTTCTTTTCTATCATATCTAAAATGAATCTACCATTCTTTTTCCATTAGTTCCTTTTTATCTATCTAAAATGAAAAATGATCCTTAAGAAAGGTATTTTTAGTAGATAACAATGAATGGTTCAGACATGTGTTAAACTAAAATTAGAATACCCCAGAAAATATATGTTACGGGAAGCGGGCAATATTTATGCAATTGCAGCTTAGACGGCTTAAACTTGTAGCATGTTGCTCTTGCTAGTTGATTCTTAGGAGGTTTTCGGTTAACATTCTGGCACTAGTTCGTGTTACAAGAGATATTTGCAGCATGCAAACTATTCCTCATCCCTTTTGCAGTCCTCTTTCCTTCTTTTCGATAATGAGAACCATCAACCGTTGTACCTGCAGCAAAACTAGTGAGTCCTTTGGTGTAATTTTTCTACTTCTTAGCGAATGGAATTTGCGAATAGAATTTCCTATAAAATTATTCACGGCGTTTAAACAATATTGCTTCCAAGAAAATAAGGAATAGGTTGGCTATTAAACATACGTACTAAATACTCCATGTGTATACATGCCATTATTTCTTGGAATGGTGATGCTTTTGTTTTTGAGCGTTAAGGATTGTTTAACACGACGTAGTATATAATGATTCATTTCTGTGAACTTATTCACGGTGTCAAACCCTAATCCTAACTTGAACGCCAATTTCTAATTTGAATGCTATTTATAAATGGAAGCTTTAGGAATGCTTTTGTCATGACTTTTAAACGCTTAAATGATACTTGAAGAAGTTTTATAAAATATCATGGTATGTATTTTTAACTTATGTTTAATCTAAATGTAGTGGTGAAAAGTTTAACCAATTAATATCACCCCTCTCGTGATTGGACAATAAAAATTCAATGTGTGGAGTTTGTATACCTCCCTTCATTTGATTACTTTTGATCATGGATGTGGTATGTTTTAGTGCTGCAACAAATGTCACAACCTTATCCAATGTAGAATCATGAAGTCATTTATATTGAAATTTCTGCAACAAATGTCACAGTTAAAGAGGTCTCTGCACCTTGAGCCTTGTGTCGAGTTGGGAGGGGTGGTTGGTCATCGTCATTTCACCATACAGGTTTCCTTGTAGGAAACACGAATCCTCTGATCATGCGCACAATTTTATTATGAGTGTTGTCATATGTGTCTTTTTGACCCATTGCTTGGGGGCATAAGTGTAGTCTTCTTGTCAGTGATTCGGCTCCTAGCACACTAGTCTTTCTCGAGTCCTTGGTCCAGTTAGGTTATGTTGCGCTAGGGTTATTGTCGCATATATAACCTAGGGACGACATGATTCCAGATGAGGGGATCATAGCGTGCCCTATTGGATAGCAACAAATGATAACTTGGTCGGAGTTGACACTTCTCGTTGTAGGCATTGTCATGTTGAGTCGGGCTTGTAGTTGTTTCTATCTGTTGATTTACACTTGTGTCGCCCAATTGCTCATTGTGCTAGTTGTTGAGTCGTTGTTGTCTGTTGACTGACCTGCACGCGTGTGTTCTTCATCAGGTTGTGTGGTTCAACTATTGTCGTCTTTTCCTTCCTGCCCCAAAAAAAGAATTTTGCACTTTCTGTTTCACTTGTAGTCGTAACAACGGGGTTGTTACATTTTCCATAGAAACACCTTATAAAAATTATTAGTCCAAAGTGTTATTGATGCCACATTGTTGTTTGGTAGGTTGTAATAAGGAAATGTGTAAGAATATCATTTAGATGAGAATTATTATGGCATAATAATGCATGTTTAATATAACTGTTTTGCTCATGTCAGAGTTAATCTAGTATCTTTACATGTTTTAAGATATTTTAATTTAAAGCCTTAACCTAGTCCTTGTGGAATTTTACTTAAAAATACATTAATGGTGGACTATGGCCAATGCTTTTGCTTAACCTCTTCAAAGAAATAATCTAATATTCCGAGTTTTTAATTGCAAGCAAAATATTTTTATATGAAGGGGAATTGGACCATGAAACATTTTCCCATCTTTTGGCACCCTGTCGTATGAATTATCCTACTTTACACCCATTGAAATTCAATAATGAGATGATACATTGAATGACATTCTCTGTAATCACATATTTGAGATTCATTTATTTACGATCATTTTGCGTTAGTGGATTTATCAAATTAAATTATCTCTCTAAATGTGATTTTGTAATTTTACAATATAAATTGAGCTTCTACTATGATCAATTTAAAATATATCTCACCAATATGCATTAAGTCGTACCTATTATGCTTGTAACATGCTATAAAATCTTGTAACTTATGTAAAAAAAAATACATAAACATATTTCTTGGATTTATTAGAGAATTAAGTGTCGGGATTATAGTTTATATTTAAACCTACAAGGGGGTCATCATTATTCATCTTTTTAGATTCTTCTTTTTTAATAATATTTTTTTTTACATAATGCATTATCAATCAAGCCCAATATTAAGGATAAATTTATATGTGTTATGCTAGTTATATGTGTTATGCCCTCTTGAGCCATGATTTGAAGGTTGGTAATTAAACAAAACCAAGGTGGCTTCACTTATTCCTAAATAGTGTTTATGATTAAATGCCATTAATTTTAGAATATTAGGGTCAGAATTGGTTAGCGGATATATTGATTATCTAAGTTTATGGTATATTTAAAATAATATCAATTTCATAATATATTTTGAATAATATTGTTTGATGGTATGTTTAGTTCTAAGTGTTTTTAAGTTAGTAGCAATATAGACTAGCATATTTTAGTTTTTGCTTCTAGAACAATGTTTAATTGTAAAAGTTTAGTATTTGGACATAGTTGTAATAGTAGAGTTTAAACTAAGTTTCTTTGAGTTTGAGTTATATGACTTTGGTGGTAAACACAATGTGATTTTCCTGGTGAGCAACCTTAGTTGAATTATGTAGCATTTATCTAGTTAATAAAAGCTCGTATTTATAGAAATAAATTCATTTTATTGCTTTTTTTTAGAGGAGCATATGCCATCTTCCTTTGGGAAATAAAAGACACTTTTCAAGTCCAAGGAGGTTATATAATTAGGTCGAAGTTATAAGTAGTGATTCAAAAGATATTTAATTGAACAATGAGAAAGTCTCGTTGGTATGTCCATTCTAGACCTACTCGACAATCTATATTTCCATGAGACTATCTATCTTTTAGGCATCTCATTAAAAATGTCACGAGCCACATATACACACCCACACTCTATGTACATGCCTATAAGGAAATTGGAATGAACACAAATCCACTTCTTAGTGTGTAATCATGGATCCACTTTGCTTCTTGTAAATGTCCAAAATGAGCACATGCCTCGAGCACATTTAATATGGTGACCTAGTTAGGAACCACACCATTTAACTACATTTTGTGACCTTATTTCCATTTTTTTCCCGAGAATACCCTACAATCATTATATTCTATATTGACAACAATTTTCTTTTATATATTTGGTTGAACAATCTATTTATACTCAATATTTCCCTACTTGGTATACATCACTCCAATTTCTCCATATGACTATCCATCTCAGTCCCTCTTCCAATAACACATCCACGGATTAGCTTGTGTTATTCCAACCGCATAACTTAGCACATGCATAGATTCACTATCCATGGATACAAGGTTGGGCTTCATGCTTGCATGCTACATCTGATGAAATAGTGTCATGACAACTTGGGTATAGCCATTCCATGCATACCCTATGATCATCTCCTTTCAAGAGAGAATGGTTCTTTTATACATTCTATGAAAGATCAGATGCATAATTTCCATTCTCTCACATTTGACATATACAACAACAAGAGAATTTCCTATAGTGACATGAGATTCAAATCCATTTCGAATTATATAGTCATGGATCATCTTGCCTTCTTGAATAACTCCTAAAAAGGTACATTCTTGAAGAACATGCACCATTGTAATAAGCATGAACATAATGTCATCTAATTGCATTTGACAGAAAACTCAACGACATATCCATTTTGAATATATACAACAATAATCACATTCCATGAAACTACACCTCTTTCAAACATTTTGTCAAATAGTTCACTTGAAACTTGCACAAACTTGAACTTGTCATACATTAATACAAGGGAGTTCCCAACAAAATCATTCATCTCAACTTTAGCCTTGACTACATGGACACAAATCTCTTTTCCCTCTTGCAAGATGGATAGCTCGATACAAGCCTTGAGTACCAAAGAACATGCTCAATCACACAAGAGAGATATTCATATGAATTAAGCTCAATAGAGATGTGATGGGTGTTGGCTTCGAAACTACCTTCAATTGGCCATCCTTCTTGCAAAGAGGTTTGATGTTGATGGCTTGTCATTTGTCCTTCGGATTTTAATCGCATACCCATGGAGTAATGATAGCCTCATTAATTTCTTTGTTAATGAATATGAAGCTCATATAAATACATATATACGGGTTGATTTTTATGGTGGTTGAACTAAAATGCTGAAGCCAAGAATACTCGAACTCATAGAATGAGTAACCATATATCTCATGAAGAATCAATGAACAAATACACCCTCATATATGCAACACTTAAAATTTTGCTTTTGTAAGTGGGTATATTGCTCAAAACTTTTTATATACTCTAAATATCTATATCTACATGGAAGAGGTTTGAAGTTCCATTTTCACTAGAATGCAACTCTATTAACAAAATGTTAAATGTGTTGAATGATAAACTAATCCTTGATTGAGTAAGGATTCATTAACCATATACTTTCTTACATTTCCATTTAAACAATAAACCACTTAACATTTCTTACCATAGTACAAATTTTATTTATTTATTTTTTTCCTCATAAAAAACTTAAATTTTATTTCATCAAAAGTTTTTTTTTTTTTTTTTTTACATTTTATAAAAAACATAAAGTATTTATGTTTTTTGTTATTTTACAATTTTTAGTGTAAAAAATACATAATTTTACAAATTTTGAATAAATTATTTATTGAGCATTTTAAACCTTAATTACAATTTAAAATTGTAATAATTTTTGAATTGAAAAATATAAATAGAAAAAGTGATGTAAAATTATCTAATTGTTAATTGATTATGAACTACTACTATGTAAAAGTTTGTTAATTGATTATGAACTACTATGTAAAAGTTACGAGACTAGATGAAGATGCCACTTTTTAACTTAATTCAACGATTGGATAGTTGATGTCAATCTAAACATTAAAAAACAAAAAAAACAAGTGGAAAAAAAAAGCAAGTGAAAAAAACACAAAAATCAAGTGATGGTGGAAAAAAAAACACAAAAAGAAAGTGATGGTGGTGGAGGATTTAGCACTGCAGGAAGGAGCGGGAGTGGGGTGGTGGTGGAGGTGGTGGTGGTGGTGGTGGAGGATTTGGCAGCCGAGGAAGGAGCCGGAGGAATAGTTGGCAACGAAGGAAGGAGCGGGAGCAGTGTGGTGGTCGAGGAAAAGTTGGCAGGCGGAGGAAAGAGCGGGAGCGGGCATTTTAAGCAAACAGTACCAAGTAGAACGAAGAAAGAAATTTAGCAGTGTATCTAATTTATGTAGAGAGAAAATTAGTCGTTGGTGAAGGGTATCCTGCGCCTCTATTTATAATGTTTGCTTGCTCTGCGTCACCCTTTGCCTGCGCCATTAGATAATTCTCTTCTCTTCTGGGGTCTGTGTGTCTTTGATTGTCGTGGTCTCTGTTATAAGTGTTGTGTGGTCTCTGTTATATGTGTTTCGTGGTCTCTGTTATAAGTGTTGTGTGATCTCTGTTATTTGTATGTGTGGTTGTTTGTCTGTTTTGTTTGTTTTGTGATCGTCTATCACGAGGAACAAAAGGGTTGAGCTGGTCAGCTGCAGAACATATTGCTTTAATGTTGTCAATCATGGAGGCAGAGCTGGATTGCTCGGTGGAATTAACCTTTATGCTTCTTTCACGGCCTTATTGCAGGTATTTTGTGAATTTTTTTTCCAGATATTCTATCCAGACATACACTGCTTTGCTTGCACCTACATTTCTGATAAATCTGTGTTTACAGGTCTTTTGTGTCGGTCGGAATTTAAATATTTAGGTGTCTTAATCTCACCTATATTTCCAGGGCCTTTTTTCAATCTATGTATGGCAGGGTTGCGTAGTTGCTAATAAATAATGTCACCTATAATGTATTGCTCGGGCTCTTTTTAAATCTATGCATGACGAGGTTGTATAACAAATATTGTCATCTAAATTGTATTGCTAGCACTTTTTTCAAGCTATGCATGACAGGAATGCATAATAAATAAGGTCACATATATTTCGTTGCTAGGGCTTTTTTTAGTCTATGCATGACAGGGCAGCTTGTTAAATAATGTCTAAAATATGAGGCAAAATGCTAATGTACTATTTAAATTTACGGATTCTCCATCTTCGGATTTAGTCCTTCCACTGCGTTCGCCTGTTTAATGACCTTTGATGCGTAACGTTTGGGTGGTGTACTCTGATCACTTCCTTCTTTCCGATTGCTTCTGTGTTCATTTTGTTTTCTATACTAGCTTGTTCAATTTTTCTTTCTGTTGGTTGCTTTTAATGTTTCCAGCTGATCAATTGCAGTCTAAGGCTTTTAGGTTTTTAGGCTGCATGCAAGGCAATGGTATTGATATAATGTCCAGGAAATAAATTATTTTATTGAAGAATATTTTTCGTCTTCCAAATGAATCACTACATGGATTCTTCCAAATGACTCACTCCATGAATTCTCGGTTCATTTTTCAACAGATATAACAGAGTTTAATAAGATGCAGGGTAGTCAATGTTGGTTCGTTTAGATACAGGGTAGTCCATGTTTGTTTAGTTGCAGGATAGGGTGGAAGAAAGAATAACTGCAAACAATGTTTATTGATGAGATCAACGTTCCTATTTGTGGACACATCGAATTTTGCTGAAAAGTATTGAATCCTTTGTAATTATTTTCCATGTCAACTTTTGTTTCTTA
>ML794067.1:95701-109731 GCA_009831015.1 Picea engelmannii
AGAAAGACAAAATACCCTAGGAGGGTGCAAAAATCAGACCTCACAAGTGTGAGTGAGTTGTCTTATGTTCAAATGAGGGAAAAACATCCTCAATATATACAGTATCTCATGACCTTAAATTTAAAATTAGGTCATTAAAAATAGCTGACAAGGCTAATAAAAAAAAATCATACTATTTTACATTAAACTGTTAAATGAAACCCTAAATGAACAATAAGCAAGACGCCAAGCCCTCCTGAGGGAAACATTGCCCCTTTTTAGGAAAAAATACAACACAAAATGACAAACGTTGGCCCTCTTTGGGCCTCCAAACTTTGCCACACATGCCAAACTGCCCTGTCAAACTGCCATGCACTGGAGGTGATGTCAAGGGCTCCTAGATGACGTCCTGGGCCATCAGAGGGACACATTCCACCTGCAGTGGGTCAACCCCTTAGGGTTGGGCTCAGCCAAGGCATCCTGGATGAAAACGTCCTCCTTCTTCTCTTGTGCTAAGGCTTGAACAATCACTGTCCTATCTCTGCCCCTGATGGGGTCCCAAGAACCATTTGATGGGATCTTCATCCCCATGGAGGTCCGAACTAATCATCTCCCCATGTGTACCGGTCCAACTGGTACCTGTCCGTCGGGCATGATCTTGCACATCAATAACTTTGCCCTCCATGGGCTCATTAGTCATAGGGATCATAGCAATGTCAATCATATTTCATCATTAATTTTATCAAATGCATGCATAAAACCCCTAGCATATCATCCAATAGCTCAAAGACATTACAATGACCTACTATACAAAGCCGAAGAAAAAGATGAAATTCCCTATTGGGCCAACATCCATAAGAAAAGGAAAGTTTCCAGAGGATATCATCCAAGCCATGTAACACGAGGTGGTGTGGTCAAAGGATGTCCAGACATACAGGTAGAGTGAAAGACAGGGGTGGTATTATCCATGGGTTCCTTTGTAGAAGGTGAGTTGTACCTGTCATGGATGCAATTCTTTCCAAGCCCTTTTTCAGCATGTGTTATTGATGAATCCTCATGGATTGCTTCTTTGTCTTTGATCGTACAACAAGGGCCATCAACTTCCTTCAAAGCTTCCTTTTCTCCTTCATCTTCTGAATCAAGGAACAAGGTGTCATTGGTATCTTGAAAGGGAAAGCAACTAACCTTATTGTTTCCTTGTTGTACAGGAGGAACGGTCTGTTGGATCACTTTATCAGAGGGAGGAGCATAGGCTGATACTTCCTCATCTTATTCAAACTTTGCTCCTTAATCACATCCTCATTCTAGTGGTTAAGAACTTATTCCCTTCTCTTTTGTGGGTCTTGAGGAAATTTTTCAAGCAGTCTTATCCAGCTGGGAGGATTCATGGTATTGGTTCTGGACAAGAGATTCTTTTCGATTTGAATGGTCATGTTGTGAGCTTCTGCAAGTTTTTTCGGATTCTCTTTATTTAGGAGGAAGCTCAAATGGCCCTGAAGCCCATTAGTATAGAGATAAACGAGGTATTTGTCTTTAGGACGATAGCTTTCAGGAATCTAGTAAAACAATTTCTGGAATTTGGCCCCGAAAACTCTGACAACCTCATACTCTGCTTTTCTTATGCCCTCAAGCTCTTTCAACAATGATTGTACATCTTCCAATCTCATAGCCCACCTTGCAAGGGATATCTCTTCAAAATGGTCCATAGATATGATGCTCGCTACTGGAAGGTTATCATACCATTTTTTAGCCCCTCCATGCAGAGAGGCAAAGAAGAGTTTCATCACTAAGTCTTCAGCTTCGTCACTGACAGGGCGGTATTGAAAGAATTCCCAAAATTTGCTCATGCGATAATCGGGACGTTCTCCATCGAGGCCAAAGAATCTAGGGAGCCAATTCTTATAAGAGAGAGGCATTTTTCTGGGATATCCCAGGATTTTACTCATATCCAAAGGTCTATAGTTTCCTAGATCCCATTGTGAAGTCATAGTTGGCTTCATCATTAGTGGAGTCGCCAGATAGTTTTCTTGAAACTATCAAAAGAAAAGGGGAATAAAAGCCTAGTGGAGGTTCCAAGTAAGCTTGTAAGAGAAAGGTCTTTGAGGCAAGGCTTACCAAAAGATTTGTCGCTGAGGAAGATTGACTCAGTGTTCCCTGGCAACGACACCAAAATGTTATTGCACAGTTTGTAGTTTAGGTCAAAGGCTAAACGATAGAGGCCAAACTGGCGTAACAAGAACCTTCCCAACCCAATGTCACCTTAATGGGGAGGTTCTTTCTATTTAGGGAGGTTAACCCATGGGAGACGTCCCCGCTAACCCGGGGTTTTGAAGAGGCAAAGTTATAAAGTCAAGATTAAAGTTTCCCCTTCACAGGTTACCACCAAAGTCAGACAGTCCGGCTAATCAGCCAATAAAGAAGTGTATGCCCAAATGAAAACACCTGCCCAAAACAAGACAACAATAATACAGTATATATGCAGGCTATAACTCAATGGGTTAGTACTTCAATGACTATCTTCTATTAATTGATAAGCAATGTAAAACAATAGATACCAATGAAGTCAATGTTTTATCAATTAGCTATGGGAAAAGCATCAATTCATCAATAACTATCAAGACGATCAAGCCAACAATGTATCCAACCAACACTTTACTCAATAAATGATTTAGATCATCATTCAATTGCTTATCATTAAAAATGGTTGCATCAAGATGGATTATTCAAGGGTGACATCAACCTTATCTAGGTTAGTTTGTTAGTTAGGGTTTCAAAATTCAAAGTTTTGAGAGTGGTTTTGTACACTAGGACTCCAACGTTGGAGGCTAAATATCAGTGCCTTAGGGTATATGGAGTCAGACAAGATAAGGGCACAAGGTTTTGAAAGGATGAAGACTTAAAGACAAGAGGGAAGGGATCTAAAGTGCTGCAAAGGTAGGGCCCTAGAATCAAAACCCTAGGGGAAAGAGGCTCACTCCAGTGTTTCTTAAGCAAGGCCTCATCCTCTTTCCTCCTTCCTTAGGTCAACTTGGAAAAACGGCTAGCATAAATGATAAATTTAACTAAATGATGAGGTGAGAGAACGTGTTGTAAAGACAAGGCTTTCAAACCCTAGAAGATGATGGCCCTAGGTGTAGATAACCTAGGCCTAGGATGTCACCCCCTTTTCAACCTATAAAATTCAATGCTAGCTTAAGGGAAGAAGCAAGATGAGTGTAGCAAAGGCTAGGCTCAATCCTTCTTTTTCAATGGCCGAAATATTTCTCTCTAAGGGGACATGAAACAAGGACCTACTTGTGTGCTTGTTACCTAGGGTTTCAAATCAGCAATTTAATAAGAAAATGCAAGAAATTAAATCTACAACCATTCAATTAAGAAATTTTTCAAGAAAATCACTTACATATCATGAAGAAAGCATGTGACAACCCTAGTTGTAAACCTTCCTTGGAGAGAAATGCCAAAAGATGCCAAAAAGAATCCTTCCAATAACAAGTGCGCCTCACTTATAAAGACAAAATACCCTAGGAGGGTGCAAAAATCAGACCTCACAAGTGTGAGTGAGTTGTCTTATGTTCAAATGAGGGAAAAATATCCTCAATATATACAGTATCTCATGACCTTAAATTTAAAATTAGGTCATTAAAAATAACCGACAAGGTTAATAACCAAAAATTATACTGTTTTACATTAAACTGTTAAATGAAACCCTAAATGAGCAATAAGCAAGACGTCAAGCCCTCCCAAGGGAGACATTTCCCCTTTTTAGGGAAAAATACAACACAAAATGACAAACATTGGCCCTCTTTGGGCCTCCAAACTCTGCCAGACGTGCCAAACTGCCTTGTCAAAATACCATGCACTCGAGGTGATGTCAAGGGCTCCTAGATGACGTGTTGGGCCATCAGAGGGACACGTTCCACCTGCAGTGGGTCAACCCCCTAGGGCTGGGCTCAACCAAGGCATCCTAGATGAAAACGTCCTCCTTCTTCTTTTGTGCTAAGGCTCGACCAATCACTATCTTGTCTCTGCCCCTGATGGGGTCCCAACAACCATATGATGGGCTCTTCAGCCCCATGGAGGTCCGAACTAATCATCTCCTCATGTGTACCAGTCCAATTGGTACTTGTCCGTTGGGCATGATCCTGCACATCAAAAAAATTTCCCTCCATGGGCTCATTAGTCATAGGGATCATAGCAATTTCAATCATATTTCATCATTAATTTTATCAAATGCATGCATAAAACCCCTAGCATATCATCCAATAGCTCAAAGACATTACAATGACCTACTATACAAAGCTGAAGTAAAAGACAAAATGCCCTATTGGGCCAGCATCCATAAGAAAAGGAAAGTTTCCAGAGGATATCATCCAAGCCATGTAACATGAGGTGGTGTGGTCAAAACATGTCCAGACATACAGGTAGAGTGAAAGACAGGGGTGGTATTATCCTTGGGTTCCTTTGTAGAAGGCGAGCTGTATCTATCATGGATGCAATTCTTTCCAAGCCCTTTATTGCCTTTATTCTTTCTTTTCTTTATTACTTTTTCTTCCTTTTTATTTCAAGGTCTAACTAGAGGACACTTCCTTGGCATGGTGACTAGAGCTGACAGTGTTACCCACAAGTACTTTCACAGAGATGATAAGGCTGGCTCGTGATGAGACCCCCTTTCCCTTGGCCATGCAACCAAAGGTCACTGCCCTGGCGTGGTAACCGGATAATGGAAATGTCATACTACTAGGTACCCATGAACATAATGGGTTGGCTTGTGATGAGACCCCCCATCCTCTTGGCTAGGTCTTGTTTTGTTATTTTTCTTCAGGTCCCTCTCGTTTCTTGTTGATAGGCTTTTTATTGCCTTCTCGGGGATCCCTGGGCGAGGCATCTCTAGGTTTTATTTTTTATGGCTTTTATCTTTTACCAGCTGCTTTTACCTCCTGGGCCTTTAGCCCCTTCTTCCCACGAGATAAGGTGTAACCCCACAAACAGGTCATCCTAATGTATGGACTAGGGGAATGGAATAGATGAATTGGAAATAAGATGTAAGAGTGGTGATATGATGGGAGCGGACGATGTCCCTTCAAAATCCCCTCTGGTGGCTAACCATAACCTATGGGTACAAGCTTGGTAGGGTGCCCTATCAATCCCCCCAACCATGGTCAAGTGGGTTAATGTAAGATCGAAGCAGTCGTTAGAAATAAAAGGAATTTGATGCATATATCTGAAAGTTATAATGATCAAATATGACGCATACCATGATACCTGGACCAATTACCTCATGGAGCAAGAGTCTTCTCCGATACAAGTCCAAGCTGAAGGTGATGGATGTTGTTGTTGCTGACAGGACAAGTCTGATGAAGAGGAATAAAGATGGGCCCTCCAGGGTCATTCTCAGGTTAATCCTACTCTCGGTACTCCATGTCTAGGACCTATGGGCCTCGAGACATGATCTCCTAGTTATCCCTAAAAATCGGGGATAACAAGAATCATCTAAGATTTTGACAAAAGAAAAGAAAATTAAAGATGGTGTAGGTATTTCTAGAAAATATTTTGAAGAATCTAACTTTATATATCAAATGAGTTTAAAAGGAGGACACCCCTGCTGAATACACTAGTGCAACAAAACACACAAGGACAGGGAAATCTTCATTGATGCAAATGCTGAGGCACTGGAAAAAAGTGTGTTTATCATCTCAACACATCGAGAGCCAAATCCTGGATAGGTCAACATTTCAATGATGAAAGACCAAACGATATGATCACAGGCCTTGTGGGTCAATCTTCAAGAATATGGTCTCCTGTCCAGACACCCTAGCCCATTCTATGGCCTCCCATGCTAAGATCACTGTATCTAAGGTAAACCCCACACAAAACTTGTATGTTTCCTCTGAACAACATTATGAACCTGAAGACATATTGCCTTGGCTAGGGTATTATAGGCCACTTCAAGAAAAGTGATATGTCTTCACCCCCCTATGGAGTCTCTTGAAGCATTCTTGGGAATCAACTTAATCAACCCCTGGTTAAAATCTTGAGGAGAAGGCCTTAGATGCCAAACAACAAAATCATCCCCTATTGTGTCCCACATTGTCTTGTAGAACTTGCAAGGTAATCCATTCATACTCCGGGAATTCGCATTCTGCATCGAGCATAGGGTAGCAAAGAGCTCTTCCTTCAAAAAGTCACTGTCTAACCTGTCCTGGACCCACATAGAAACATTAGGAAGAATCACCTTATAGCGGGAATTCCTAGTAGCCATAATCGATTATGTTAGAGCACAAGGTGAAAAAAATTATGCAAATGAAGCCCAAACATACCTTTGATCTCAGCAGGGTTCTCTTCAAAAGAACTATCAGATCTGTGTTAAATACGAGCCTTGAAGACCCATGAGTGTTGCCAAACTGCATTAAATGCTCTCTGTAATATAAGATATCATACCTGTAATTTGCATAAAAACACTCAAAAACAACAAGCAACATTGCAAATTTACATCGAAGGATGGAATTTTTCCTCGTAAAACGTGTAAATCTGTTGTTAAAGCATGAAAATCTACCCTAAAAAGTGCAGATTTGTGTGTGGAAATGCAAAAAAGAAGAAGTTCAGAGATCAAAATTATGAATGACAATTGCAGTGCCTTGAATTCTATGGGTTATGGAGTTAGAATATTGATTAAAATGGTGTGATTCCTGATGTTAACCAATTCATTGATTGAAGCAAAGCAAGAGACATAATGAACAAGTGCGATATAGTGGCCAAATAGATGTTACCTTTATTTCCAAAGTATATTAGCTTCAACTACAAGAGCTTCAGGGGGTGTCAAACCACTTCTGAAGAACCTTCTCACACTTTTGTTCAAGTATGAAGTCATATGAACAAAGTGAGAGCAATCTTTACCTGTCATTGAAAACTATGAACTCTTACTTTCACTCCAACTGGAAAGAGGGATGTGACAACAAGATAACTCAAGAGAAAGAGATAGTCAATAATAAGTTCCAACCTCTCTCCTCACTGCCCCTTTTTCCTTTATAGAATAGGCTTATAGGTTTTCAAAGATGTCATAACTTACAATAGTGGAATAAAGCAATTATTAGTTACATGCCAAATAAAATCTCCTTCGAGGAGGGTGTATGAGCTTGAGAAGCCGAAAGTACTATCATAAACCAACTTTTGTTCAAGTTAAGGCTTTTTATGCAATGCACTTTCTTTCTTGAGAAGACTGACTCATGCATCAATAGGCAAGTCCACAAAAGCAACCCTTCTCCAAAGAACAAAAATCGTCTTCAAAGTAATGGCGCTAAATTAGGATGATAAAACACTTTATTTCTCCACAAAAGGCCTTCTCAACCCATGTTCTTTATTCCTTAGCCATACATAGCATGTGCAAAGGGATAAGTCCAGCAAGAAAAGCTCCTTTATTCATGCACTTAGAAACCTTGGGTGAAAATAGCATGAGTAAAGTGGGAAAGTCCACAAAAGCAACCGTTTTTCAGTGCATACACTCAAAGTTGCTAGACTCAGAATTGGCAAAAACTCAAGAAGGAAAAAGAGTGAAGAGTTTGAATTAGATTGGGAATAAATCAAGAAAAACTAAAAAAAAACTCAACCAAAACAAAAAATTAAAGATATACACATGGGTTACTTTTTCCTCTTGTAGCTTTGTCTGTCATTTGTAGTCAACTGACAAAAAGAAATTTTGCTGAAACAGGTTGAAAATGACTGATATCACATTGAAAAGGGGTTATAAAGGCATTATGGGGACTTGAACGAGTCAAACTCCAAACTTGGTTAATGTCGTTTGACTTGTCCAAGTCGGAAAAAGTTGTCTGCTCTCCTTCTCAACCCATGTGCTTTTTACCTTAGCCATAAAAGAGCATCTGCAAATGGAAAATTTCACCAAGAAAATCTCCTTAATGCATGCACTTTCTTCCATGGGTGAAATTAGCATGAGTAAAGTGGAAAAGTCTACAAAAGCCACCTTTTTCAATGCATGTGCTTTCCTTCTCCACAAAATCCTCCTCAAGCAATGCATTCCACTCCTATACCATGAATAGCATGTGTATGTGGTTCCCATGACTCTCTCCAATATTTGGTGTGAAATAGCCTAAGAATGAAAGACCAAAAATGGAAAGTACATGCCAACTCATTAACAAGTGGGTCCCACCCAAAACCTCTTAGAATGCTTCATAATGATTTGGACCCTGTAAATTTGGCCAAAAGAACAAACTTCTCATAATGTGAAATTTGACCCACATGCTATATGCCACACCTGGTCTCCAAAAATAGTGCAAAACCTTGAAAAAGTTCACTGCTAAAAATAGCTCAAAAAATTGATAGTTTTTGATTGCCACCAAATTTTACCCCCATAATATACTCAATATCGGATCTTTGAAAATGTGATCATCTATGAAAATTTAAACTTTCTATTTTTAGGCCTTGCGTTTGACCAACTTTGACCAGCTTTGATTGAGGTCTAAAACATGTTGGAATTTCACATAGTTTTTATACCCATGCTTATTCTCCAATTTGTATCCAAATTCACTTTCATATTTCAAGAAAGCTGAGGTTTTAAGATAGAATTTTTCCAAGATTATGAATCTTGAAAATATAAAAGTACCCATTTGAAGAACTCTGGGTCCTTAAAACCATCATCTACTGTTGGAAAGGATCGAGTTCTAAAAATATAAACTTCTAAAAATAGTGGGATGAAGAATCTGAAAGTGCCCATCCAATTGTCCTCCATCCCACATGCATCCTCCAAAATTTGTATGTAAACTAATGCACAAGGAAAATTTCTTAAAATAGACCCTGGAACCTCAATTCAAAATCTGCTAAACGTAGAATAGAATGTGTTGTTTGCCTGAAACACTGATCTTTGAATACCCCCAAAAACTCATTCATTAAAACTCTGGAACAATGTAGGATTGAAACTAATCTCCCCAACAAGGTACCCATATGACTAAGGTACTCATGAACTATCGATGTCAAATGATGGACTCTGTAATGTTTTGAGTCCATCCGGTATAATGTCATGAACCATATGTTAGAAAGTAATCTTCAACTTAATTACTTGCAATATAGACACCTTGCAACTTAACAATTGTAGTTGAATTACTTCAAACTAATTTGTTTGGTATATTGATAGTAGGACAAATGTTGACACCTTATATTATAAGCCTTGGTAATTTTACCTTCTCTTCGATATAGTCCCAAAGTTAATCTTCAACTTAATTACTTGCAACATCGATACCTTGCAACTTAACAATTGAAGTCAAATTACTTAAAACTTACTTGTTTGGTATATGTGAAAAATCAAAGCCTAGGTGACTAAAGTCCTCATGCTTTCGTTTAAAAAGGTGATTGTTGAATTTAATTAATGTTGAAATTAAATTCAAACCATAGCATCAATCGGACAATAGATGGAAATTAAATGGCAGAAGCATAAAATCATTTTCACACATAAACAAGTAATTACTCCTTCAAATAAGCTTTTCATTCCTTTGAAAAACTTACAAGGAAACCTCTACAGGCTGCCATAAAAAACAACACTGCAGGGTTATCAAAATCACCCTGAACTGAGTGGAACAACCTACTGCACGGCTGTACAGACTGTATGGATTGTTCATACGAATCCATTGACTGCATGTATGACTGTACAAACTATACAAATCAGTACCACTGTATAGATATGTACTGCATCCTACTGAAAGCTGCCTATATTCATCTCTTTCTGAATCACCCTCTCTCTCTCTCTCTCTCTCTCTTCGTTGCTCAACCTGCTTAATTGCTCATGTGTATCTAAAAATTCTATATTTTCCTATCTTTATACTTTTGGTTGAGACCAAAACCCTTCTTTTTCCACCCCTCCCTCCTCTCCCTCACCCCTTCCTCATCCTCTCTCTGTCACCCCCCTCCTTTCCTCTTAGAACCCCCCAACATATCTCCCAGTTCTTTCACACCATTGTCCCTCCCTCCTTGAGCTCACAAATTCCCTCCTGTTTTGGATTAGCAGGCACACAACCTCCTATGATGATAGGCACATAATTCATGGTAGGACATCGAATTATGTAGTGAGTGGCACACATACCAGCATAGGGGTAGGTTGTCAGAGTAGAGAGACATTTACAACTCATCCCACTGTCATCCTCTGTACAAATCCTATTCTGCTAGCGACTCAGTTTTGCATGTTTACAAAATCTTTTGAGTAGCTACAAGCATAAGTGAGAATTTTGTCATCTAGAGTTTTAAAGGTGGAATTAGAGAACATATATCTCAAGAAATTGTTAACTGGAAACAAAGTGTAGGACACCCTACAACCACCTAATGATGCTCTACATGTAGAGATTCTCAATCTAAAAAATCAACAACAAGAAATCTAGAATCAGTAGGCCACTTTTAAACAGGAAACAAAGACGGATATTAATTCATGGGTGCAGGTTGTTAGGGGCAAGGAAAAGACCCCCCTACCTCTTGCTGAGGTCAAGGAAGTTGTTCAGTCCAATCTAAGGGAAGAGTGCACTAGGAGGGATCAGGAATTAAATCTAAAGATCAGGGGGCTTCCCTTACACTCTCCTTCCCCAGAACCCATGCAGGTGGGCATCATGTTACTCTGGGATAACCTTGAGATCTTGGACCTTACTCTTGAGAGTTCTTGGTTTGGAGATGACTCTACAAAATTCATATGGTTTAGGTCAGTTACTGATCAGATTTGGGCACCTCGTGCAAAGTGTAGGCTATTTTCTCCTTCCAACAAGATATTTTTAGATGAGGATCTCACTCAATCCCACGTTGCAGAACTAAAACACTCTAGGTAGTAGGTTGCAACAGTATGTTAGGAAGGGAAATGGGTGCTCGTTCATAACCTTTGGGCCATCATTCGTGATTTCCCTCCCCTGGGTTACTCTCGGCTTGAGATCTTTAATTGAAGCTCTCATTGGGGGAGGTGACAAGGTTTGGGTTTCTCAATAGGTTGCTGGAATGACAATGGACCTTTCTGGTCCTCTCTGGGCATTATCTTTGATTCTATTGGTACATTTGATATCGTCTTTATCATAGAGACCCGTGCAAGTCCTGTCCAACTACTCCTACACATAGCAAGCTATCACTAGTTTTCATCTTGTCAACAAGAGACTAGATTTTTAGGTTGTGTTAGAGGTTTACGCAGAGTAGCCTGTCTGACCAGGAAATCCCTTAGGGATAGGGTCTCTCTATTGGCTTCAGACTAGTTTGCTAGGTTCATGTGGATTCGACTCAATGGATTTACCTCCCTCCCCATAGGCATCTACATGGAAGTTTGTTACTTCCCCCCTATTTCATCTCAATTTTCTATGCACAATGACTCAAACAGAGACCCCTATAGTTATACACTAGCATCATTCAATATTTGACAATGGGGGATGTCATCCTTCCAGGTGACTTCAATGCACATACCATATCTCTTCAGATTCCTCTACATGATCACTCAGAGAATGTGTTTTGCATTCAGGAAACAAATCCACATACAATAGGACTTCACCAATCATTTGATGATGTTTTTGGGCCTCTCACAGAATATGGTAGACACCTTTTGTAGCTTGGTGAATCCCTTGAACTATGGATCCTAAATGACCTTTCCTGCTTCCCCGAGTCTTGCTTCTTCACTTTTCGGCCTCATGGTGGAGGTGCAAGTGTAGTAGATTGTCCTGTCTAGTCAGAATCTTCTCCCCTTTATCCACCATTTCTCAGTGACTCCCATCACCCTAGTTGACCACTCTTTTCTATCTTTCTTTATTTAGGTTGACACCCAGGTTCTTGTAGCATTGGGAGGTATTCCCACATTAGCATAGGTGTCAGGCATGTGAGAGCCATTCTTGACACTCACATTGTGATTTTTCCTTGTAAAAATCCTTTGTGTGAAGTGTGGGGATTTGTGGGCTTGTTGATGGGCCTTTTGGTTGGTTGATGCAGTTTTACACCCATTGACAGATTAAACAAGTATAATTTATTGTTGAGTTTGTGGAGAGGGTGCCTAAGTTCATTTAGGGGCTTATAACTCAACCCTTAGAGTTGTATAAAGGGAGATTCAGTCTTGGAGTTCGGTTATGAAAACCTTATTCAACCATGGAGAAGGCCGAGTAGGCCTCAGTCCAGCGAGTTGTTGGAGAGGAGAGGGCCGAGTAGGCCTTAGTCCTACTATTCATAAGTGGTTTGGGCAGTTGTTGGGTCTTTTTTGCTGTTTAGAGGGAGTTTGGATAGCCTGTCTCATGCCTAAGGTAGCCTACAACTTTGGGAGCTCAGCCGTAGAGTTTTGGGGTAGATTTTGGGGCAGTCGTCGAGGGTTGTCACATCCACATACTTGAGGGCTGGTACTATAGGTTTGGGGGGTTGGTACAATAGGTTTGGTGGGCTGATACAGTCAACCTAGCTGCAGACTTGACGACTGGTACAATAGGTTTGGAGGGATGGTACAATAGGTTCGGTGGGATGACACAGTCAGGTTGTAGTAGAATTTTGGGTGTTGGTACAGTTAGCTTGAAGTGACAAAGAAGGCCTACCTAGGTGGAGGATTGACCAGCAAGGAAAGAGAGGTCTCATCTTGTGTAAAGGCTGTGATTTGACCTTAGTGCAGTAAGTAGAATTTGTGCATAGAAACCAAGGAGGGTTTTTGCAGTGGAAAAGGGTTTTTCTGTAAGTGTACTGTTGTATTTTGGTATAAGAAAGGGCCATTTTCCCTAGTACAGGAGCCCAAATTCTGAGCATTGATTTAATGAAAAATTATGTGTACTGTGTATGATATAATGGATGGAGTTTTATTTTATGCTTTGGTAAGTTGTTAGACATCTCAATGTGTTTATTTTCACAGTTCAAATTGTGTGATTTTTGTGTATACTGTTGAGAACCTAGACAAGACCTAAGTGTGTTCAAAATCTAGCACCCCCCTCCCCCTCTCCCCCTTTTCTGGTCCACCTCGGACCAACTTTTACTTTGATGAGGGTGATCCAGACACTTTACTTCTCATCTCTGCCAGATGCTCCCATCTGAATCCCATTTCTCAGCCTGAGCACCCGACTATTGATCACATCCTCACACTCAGGGCCATCATTGAGGAGGCGTGACATCGCTCTTCAAAATTTTACTGTTGTTTTGTGGACTTTCGGAAATCTTTTGATTCCGTCCATAGGGAGGATTTTTTCAAGAGACTCAAAGACATTGACATCTTAGAGACTTTATTGTCAACCATCATGCACTTATACGAGTTGGTCCTTGGTTGCCTATGCACAAAACATTGGATATATTTTGTTAGGAGTACCACTGGTGTCAAACAAGGTTTCCCCTTGTCCCGCACATTGTTTGGGATCTACATTGACGAGATGGAGTCCTTCCTACATGCACACATCCAGGATGAGATGGGTGCCTTCTCCACCAAGTCCTAATTGTGATTCTATTGTTTACAGATGATGTGATCCTTCTAGCTTCATCCCCCAAAGGGTTTCACAGACAGCTGGAAGCCTTGGCCCTCTTTTGTGACTTTCGTCAGTAGACGGTCAACCTAGGTAAAACCAAGGTCATTATCTTCAACGAGTTGAAGAAGACCCTCTTTGATCAACATTTGTTTTTCAGAGGGGAGGATATTGAGATCACCAAGACATATACTTATATGGGGTTGCTATTCGCAAGACCTCACTTTAGTTTGCGGCATGCACTTCATCCCCAAGTTAGCAACGGATATTGGTCCTTGGCCGTTCTTGAGAGGCATTGTTTTCGAAACCATTTTTAGGACATATCATCCAAGATGTCTCTCATGACACTCTTGTCCAGCCCACAGTTCTATATGGTTTTGAGGTTTGGGGACATGGTTTGCTAGAATCTAATTGGTCTTCAACAGAGAGAGTGAAAATCATCCTCCTTCGCTGCATGATCTGATGCAAATAGGTAGTTCCTCAGCCGATCGTTCTCATAGAGTTTTGGTGCTTGCCCCTTCTGGCTTGAGACAATGTTTGGTCCAAGGTTGCTAGAGTGTGGAGCGGAGTAGGAGCATCGAGAGAATCACTGTCCAAAATCCTCAGGAGCGGAGT
>ML794067.1:109860-130750 GCA_009831015.1 Picea engelmannii
ATTATTATGAAGTTAGTGAAGAATCTTGAGGTTCCTAAGCCTGCCAAACATGCATGTCTTTTGACCTCTTGTTGGGCACTAAGTTCAAGGGTTTTCAAACTGTTTTCTTGCTGTTTTAGGACAGCCACCAAGTCTGAAAATTCTGCCCACTGAATCTTCCCTTAAGCTTGTGATTTCATGCTCTTTTGATGCCTCTTTGTGAAGGGTTTAGTTAGGATAATTTTGTGGTTCAAATTAGCTCTTCAACATGCATCAAGACATAAAATACTCCTCTAGGATATTTACACCTACTTGCTGAAATAAAAGAATGCAAACCAAAATATCTTTACACAAGTATTTTTGGTCAACATGACCCTGGGAAAACCCCCATGGGGAAAACCAGTCGGAAGAGAAATTTTATTATGGATATCTCAAGCTAAAATAGCAACAAGAAACAATAACAAAGGAACCTGATACAATAGTCAACTCCTTCTTGATCTTGGCTTTGGATTTCCTCGGTAAATGTGCCTTCCTTGGGATTCGTGCCCCTCTAGGATGAATGTGCCCCTTTCTTGCTATGCCTACTAGCTTTCGAGAATGTGAACAAGACAATTGTGCACCCTTTGCCTTAGCTTGTGTGCCATTTTCCTCCTCTCACATCTCCCAACCCACTTCTTCTTGTGCACCCTTCCTCTTCTCAAGGTTGTGCACCCTTCAAGCTCTAGTGCGCCTTTTCCTCTCACAATGCGCCCACACTGAAGAAACCAAGCTTCAAGCCTCTTTTCACCCTCTCCTCTCAAGAGTGCGCCCTTCTTCTCCAAACCCTCTTTTTCTCTTCTCCTCTCTTCACTCTAATCTCCAAGTGAATGAATGAATGCCCATTTTCTCCTTTTCCCTCATTTAGTCTCATCCTTAGGCTAACCTAGAAAACCAATGGCCAAGATTAGATCTTAGGCCAAACCTCCAAAAATCTCCAAAACTGACTTAAGTTTCCTAAGTCACTTTATATTATAAAAGTCACTTGACTTAAGTGAAATAAAGTAACTTTGACTTTATAACATAAAGTGGTGAGGGTCAAATATTTCCCCCTTTTGAATTAGACACTCAATAACTCAAGGGGACCATTTTCCAAGGTACCCAAATCTCAACAATTAGAAATTCCATCCATAGTATATTAATGATTATATTGAAAATTTGAAAGAAAACATTATGAATAAACAAACAAGAACATTTAAATGACAAACAATGTTCCACCATTGCTTATATTAGGATCCACATCATTAGTATCATCCTTCATCCTTTCCCTCTTATCTATCCTACATCAGTCGAAACCACCCAATTTGATGAAACTACCTAATCCTAGCCTTAAAATATGGTAGAAAAAGATTAACATGCCTTATCAATGATTTTGGTTCGAGTGAAGGGTACATTTTTGCAAAGGCTATGACAAAGGAGTTTAACAATCAAAACTGCCAACATTGGGGTACATAAAAGGCTTAGTGATCTTGATTAAATGCCAATCACATACCCTCATACGTGATAGAATCCAATGAAAATGCTACAATCCCATTAATCTTGAAGATTGTTAAGTCTGTTGAATTTTGAATGGGATATGAAATTCTACTTTCTCCATATGAAGTTCGATGAGGTTGGAACCACTCTCAAACATCCTGAAACAATTAATGGTAATGTTAAGAATTTAACATTACCATTAGGGATAGTCTAGGGAGTTTTCAGGAAGCACCTTGGGAGTGTGCTCCCAGGCTCCGCGAGTGTCCCAGGGAGCGTGGCACTCCCGAATTGTACGGATCGTCTGAGAGCACCCCGAAGTGAGCTCCCTCGACGCCCCTGCTTGTAGCATGCTTTGGAGCTTGGGTGCGGGGGGGGGGCACTCCCGACAACCTTGGTTTGGTCTCATCTCACTCATGCATCACATTCGGAGCTTCGCTAATACAATGAAGGGATGAGACTAGTATCCATACTTGGTCTATTGCTCGTCTGAGTCCATTGCACCACTAGTTCTCCAGTTCGATCACGGTGCTGGTACATCAGGGTCTTGGATCTCCTAGCATTTGTTGGTATCACAATGGACCGGTTCCCTTCGTTTAGATATTCCGTAGGTGCACCCGACCTCCTCTTACCTACTAGATAAGTGATGAACACAATCATTTGAGATGATATCTATAGGAAATTTGTACAGGTCACTTGGATAGATCCTCCGGCTGGGTTACGTCTGAAGATGGCCTATCCTAGACCCCCATAGAATCTACATTAGGATGAATCACCTTATAGCAGGAATTTCTAGTAGCCATAATTGAGTCTGTCAGAGCACAAGGTGAAAAAAAATTCTGCAAATGAAGCCCAAACATACCTTTGATCTCAGCAGGGTTCTCTTCAAAAGAACTATCGGATCTGTGTTAAATACGAGCCTTGAAGACCCAGTAGTACTGCCAAACTGCATTAAATGCTCTCTGTAATGTAAGATATCAGACCTGTAATTTGCATAAAAACACTCAAAAACAACAAGAAACATTGCAAATTTACATTGAAGGATGGAATTCTGCCTCACGAAACGTGTAAATCTGTTGTTAGAGCATGAAAATCTACCCTAAAAAGTGCAAATTTTTGTGTGGAAATGTAAAAAACAAGAAGTTCAGAGATCAAAATTATGAATGAAAATTGCAATGCCTTGAATTCTATGGGTTATGGAGTTAGAATATTGATTAAAAGGGAGTGATTCCCGATGTTAACCAATTCATTGATTGAAGAAAAGCAAGAGACATAATGAACAAGTGCGATATAGTGGCCAAATAGATGTTACCTTTATTTCCAAAGTTGCAAGTACAGTCTAAGAGTTGTGATTTCTTCTTGTCAAGATGGTGGATAGTCTAAGAGTTGGAGGCAGCAATGGTGATGTCTCCTACAGTGTATGACAACTCAAAATCAAAGGAACAACAACAACAAGACTCCAGGTTTAATCATGTTTAATATTTTTATATTGCTGCATCTTAAGTGAATGCTGTAACTGGGACATCAGCCTTTAGAGGTCTATTATTGCTGAGTACTTTTTCTATCAAATGTTTAGTAACGCTTGAATATTGTTGGTACGGTGATCATTATGGAAATTCTCACTGTTTAGTACTAATGATGCACTTGTTTGCAAGCTGAATTGATCTCTTCCCTAGCCTAGTAACCCTTCGGGCAAGGTTAAATTCCATGGAGGATACCATGGAGATGTTCTTGTTTTTTTCTTGTTTCGGGTAGGTTACCATGGAGGAAGAATTGGTCACAACACTAGAAAAGCATTGTTCTTGTTTTTGTTTCGGGCATGTCACAGGTGATAGCTCTAAGAGGGAGCTATAGTGATGGTTGCAGGTGGCAACAGGTTAAATGGTCTTTGGTTTGAGATATGGAGAAGACTATCTAGACAAGGAGTTGTGTACACGACAATATACATCCATATACTGAAGGAGAGGAGGACAAAGTTAGAACCTTCTGAAAAGAAGGGTACTTTTGTGGGATACAAAGTGTCTCATATGGAGATTGATAGTGAGGAACAGGAGGCTCCGAAGGATGACCGTACAGATCCATATAGTCCAGTTGTTCATCCTTCAGACTATCAGGAGGAGTCAGTAGAGCGAACAGGGTTAGTGGATCTACCTAGAGATGTTGCAGTGACCAGGAAGAGGCCAACATGGCTTCATGATACTTTGCAGGATGCAGCGGGGCATGCAACTCCCTGTGATACTTTCAGGGAGAGAAAACAACCTCAGATTTTCTCGAGTTACATAGAGTCACAGTTATGAGGAGGAATAGGTGGCTCCACCAATGGTGAGGTAGGTGGCCCCACCAAGTACCAACTTAGAAGGAGCTAGAGTTTAGAGGGAGTCAACCCTCAGGATCTAGTAGGGAGGAGCAGCCTCCCAGGATAGTTCATAGGAGATCAGACACCATTCAAATCTACTGCTCAAACACATAAAAAAAGGTTACCACTGAATTCCTCACACAATTTGGAGAAAAATGAGTATACACTTGACAATCTTCTGAACATATGATTAAAGACCCCCCTTTGCATACATAACGAGACTACATGTCTCATACGTGACAAACTAGAATAATACTTTCATATACAACACTTTTACACAAAACTGACATGACCAATAGATTCCTATCGAAAATATGAAAACAATGAGTATAAACACTCTATAATTCTCTCAAAGAACTCAATAACACACAAAATGAGTTAAATATAAAATAGGAACACCTCTTGCGCACAAAACGAGCCAAATCTACACTTCACACAAACTTTTATGTATCTCCTCTACAAACTGACACTCATTTCCATGTGCCCGAATTCGTGCTCATTAAATAGGCCAAAAACTAGATCTAAATTCGTTGGCATTGTTATAACCAAAATTATTTTCGAAACAAAACTAATTAAATGTCATTAATTAACATAACAAAAGTGGTTGGCATAGTGGTTAACCTTTTGGAATATACTCTAGACGTTATGGGTTCGATCCACAATTGGGAAATTCATTGGTTAATGTATAACTATATAACAATATGGTTATGCATATGTGCCCAACGTATATTACAATATAACCAAACGTATAACAAACTACATGGAGGTTGGTGCACTGTTTAAGGCCACATGGGCTTGTTGGTAGTGCCACCTGATTGGTCTATGTGGCAACCATTCATTGGCCATATTCATATCATCAATTCCATTGTATTCATGTGTGCCATGTCACCTATACACATGTCATCCTTTGGAGCTGCCACATCACTGACAATTGTGTGTGCAGATGCTGACGTGTTCAGTGACTAGGCTGCCACACCATCCATATGGATGACCCATGGAAACATCCAACTAGTCCAACTGGGTGCCAAATGTGACAAATCTAGGTGACACATGGTAGTCTCTCGTGCTTCCATGACAACTTTGTGATGTCATAAGGACGCCACCCTGTACCAAGTCAACTATACGAATGACCACATGGCATCCTGTGGGTTTGCCATGTGACATCCCCATTTTTCCTTCTGCCATGGTTTTGCTGAAACTTTGAAAATCCACAACTTTGTCATAAGACACATGTTTGAGGAAATTCATGTTCCATTGGAAAAGTCTCGTCGAGCTCTACACAATGAAGTCATTTTCAAGAGCATTTGAGAAGATAATTTTTTGAGTGTTCTAGATCCTCCTAGATCACACCTCTCCACTGAAGAACTTTTGGACATCCAAAAGTATGGATCATTTAGAAATGAAGTGAGGATATTGTTGCCTCACTTGTCCAGTATCATCCATCCTTCCTACTTGGACAACGAGCACCTAAATCATCACAATAATAATGAAGAATGGAACAACATTGTTGACCAAGTTAACCATTCCCTTAAATTCACAAACTCCTCCATTCATTGTTGTGGTTACTAACCATACTCCACTAATTAGTAATAAACTAAAAAAAAAAAATGAATACATAGATGCGAAAGATAATGAATTGTCAACATATTTTCCCTTCTTAACAGGAGCAACATCAACCAAAGGACCTATTTTACTTTCAACCATAGGTTGTAAATCAAGACCCTGGATACTAGCATTAACTAGCATTTTCACGTGCCCTGTAGTGACAACTGTCAAATTTGTATTCATTTGATGAGCTCTCACAATGAACTCAATCCCACCCTTACAAATATGATACTTGTTTTGTTACCTGTAGAAAATGGTCTTTGTTTCATACACATATGGACTTCCCAAAATCATATCATAAATTTCAAGTGGAACCACGTCTAACTCTACCTCATCAATGAAACTAGATGTGATCATAAATCGTAAATTGCATTGCTTAGTAACCTGTATCTGAGCATTATAAAAAATCCAACCTAAAGGATATGGTCTCGGATGACGCCTAGTTTCCAATTCCAAATTATGAACAACTTGCTCTAAAATAAGATTCACTTGTGATCCATTATCAAGAAGTGTATCATTCTTAGTGTGCTTTGAGATAACTCATAAATGAAACATGTCATTTCCTTTCCTTCCATCAAGGATTACATTATCCTTTGTAGAATAAGTGTGTGAACTGAAACTTGCAATAAAATATTTTCCTTTGATGCCCATAACTGTAACCTTAGTTTCATCCTCAAAATCTGATCCAAGATCTTGAACTATGGTCATGGTCTTCTTTTCACCCTTCCTAGTTTGAACCCACTTTGGCTTCAATTCAAAAATCAACTTCCAATAATGCTTCTCATCGTTTCCTTTCTTCTCGCAATGAGAACATGTAGGCTCCTACTCTTCATCCTTCTTCACTATAGTTGTCTTCCTAATCTTCCATTTTTCCATCGAATGCTCCTCAAATTCATGTGGCTCCCCTGACACATCCTCAACAACATGTTTTCCTTTTCTAGTTTCAAGATGAGTGACTTGTATTGACACTTTGTCAATATTAGTAGGATTTAACATCAATATAGGATGTTGAAGATATGAGTGCATACCACCAATGTACTTTAGAAGAGTTTCAAGAGTTTGTAATGGAATTCCCAAAGGCAATGCCTTCCTCTTAAATTCTTGTGTATAAGATTGAACAATTTTCCCTATTCCTTGCCTTAGATGTTTCCAAGTAATCATTGGTGTTGGAATATAAGCTAATGGATAGAATTTATTTCTTAACGCAATAGTAAATTCAATCCAGGAATAAATTATTTTACCATGTTGAATAAGATCAACTTGTGTCTGACTCTCCCACCATGTCAAAGTTGTGCCGCTTAGGAAAAGGGTATCCAATTGTATCCTTGTAGTGTCATGTATGATTTTTTGTACCCTGCAATATACTTCAATCCTTTTGACCCAATTATCCAACTTCTCTGCATTCATCTCTCCATCATAAGTAGGAAAATCAAACATTACATCTAACTTTATCAAAGAAAAATAATGAGAATGAGAAGACTTCTTAGAATGTTTTTTCCTCTTATGAGAAGAATGGTCACTTTCATTGGAAGAAGATGATGATGATGGGAATGGAGGAGACTCTGGAGCTTCTTCACCTTCTCCTTGTTCTTTAACTGCTTTAGTTTTTACTGATGTTCTCTCTTCCTTGGCTTGCTTTCGATCCTCCTACATTTCTTCCACCATGGCCTTCATTGTCATGAATGTGGAAAATAATGTCTCTTTAGTATCAAAAGGATTTGTATTAGAAGAATCCATGTATTTTGTTGAAGCCATTTCTTGCTTTCGAAATGCACGCCTCAAACCAATAGTAGGAATGTACTCTTCAAACGATCCTTCACCAAGCTTGAGTTTGTACCTCGTAAGCATTCACTTGAAAATACATGTCAAACCAACTCTGACAAGAAATTTCCTTCCAGTGATAGTAAAATATCCTTCTAGTGATACCAACTTGATCTGATACCACATGATACATAAATCCTCATATGTCAAATTAATCCATAAGCATACACTAATATCTGACCACATTCAAGAAATGAAGATCATTATGACTATTTGAAAAATAACATGTGAAAACACTTACTTATCCATAAACTTCATTAATTGATAAATATAACCTGTGGAAATAAGAGTTCCAAAATAGAGAGAAATAAAGACAACATATAACAAGGTTCATTACACAGTTTGATAACGGAGCTCACCCATCTTGGGATATGTCTCTAAGTCCACTTCCAAGAAGTGAGACCGCTCTATTGATGCTCAAGTGTCTGATACAATGATGAATTACAATAGAAAATTTTAAGACACCCTTAAATTCTGTTGCTCATACCCGGAAATAGAGGCTACCACTAAATTTCTCACGAAATTATGAGAAAAATGAGTATAAACTCAACTTTATTATGAATAGGTGCTTAAAGACCCCCCTTTGCATTCCTAACAATACTATGGGTCTTATACGTGACAAACTAGACTAAGAATTTCATACATAGCACTTTTACAAAAAAAATGACATCACCATTAGATTCCTCTCAAAATTCTGAGAAAAATGAGTATAAACACTATACTTCTTTAAAAGAAATCAATATCACACAAAATGATGGAAATATAAAATAGGAACACCTCTTGCATGCAAAATGAGGAAAATATGCACTTGGAATGAACTTCTATGCATTCGTGCTCTTCGTTTTCCCCTCCCTTGTTCTATTTTCCCACTTCTTTAAACCCTTTCTTTCCCCCTTCTATATTTTCCCTTTTTTCCCATTTCCTATTTATCCCTTCTTTTTCCCTTTCTTGGTTACTATACTTAGCCATTTTCACATTTGTGGACAATCGGACCCGCAGACTGTCACACTTGCATTCCATTCTCATTCATTCACCTATGCATAAGTCCTCCTCAAACACTTAGACTTTTTATTTAATTCACGGGTACATGGATACACGTATTTTCCTTCACCTCCGCAACTATCACATTTCACTTCAATTTCCGTGTTCTACATTTTAACACTTGAATTTTACTTTCATTGAAAATGTCGGGTTCCCAAATGTCCCATTTTTTTCTGAAATTCGCGAGTCCGATCGATCGCCTTCAATACTTAATTTATTTGGATCACATATCCAATCGCGGGTTCATAGGTTCACAGGTTGGTGAGTTCACAAAATTTTCATATTGATCTTCTCTCATCTCCGTCCCCGCCATTATGTTGCTTTTCCCAATGCACAATAAATGTTATTTAAATGCTAAAACCTATTTTGAAGACTTCAAAAAGGTCGTTATTAATGGTGAATGGCTTGAGAAATATTCATTAAATCTTCTTTTAATCCTCATTTGCAAGGGGATTAAATATCATTATCTCTCGAAAAAATTCATTTGTAAATATCATTCAGTCGAAGAAGTAGTTTTATCAACTTAATGGAAGAATCAACTCGAAAACAATTATGTGGTGATACTTTGAATATTTTTGGTCGCAAATATCAAAATTTCTAGTGGTTGAGAGCATATTGGTATTATTCCTCCCCTCCTCCTACTCAAATAAATGAGAACATGATTTGGACATCTGGGATTTCTCTTGTTGGTGGTGTTCCATAGGTTTTATGTAAATAATTTTTTTCATGGTGTGTTGACAAATACATACCAAATCAAAGGGCTATACAACTCCAGGGACATTCCCCAATTTCTTTGTCACCTCAAGTTTTCTGTAAAATGTTAAAGATGCAAGAGCCCGCTCTCACCTTCAAAGGTGAAGCTTGCAAATAATTTTTGAAGAAACATAATAATGGACTCGACCTCTTGTCAGAGTACTTGGAGAATCCTGCGTCTATACCAGTGGACGTAACCAGAATTCAGATTGACTCTTTGAAGAACCCTTATCGATAAATCACATGGTTATTCACCATAATAACAGGTCAGGAGAATATTTCTTCCATATCTCAGATGATTATGTATGTCTTATATTTTACAGTCCAAAAGAAAGATATTTTTGACTGGGGAAAGCTCATTTCTGTCGAAATTGCTTCCAAATTATTGCATTACAAAAGGGATAGGAAGTTCTTTATGGCTACATATTTGATATTTTCTATCACACACTATTACCATTTCCCAAATTTGACTATCATCAAGAGGTTAAAGTGTGAAGCAAACCCTGTTACCTTTTGGTATTAGGCGTTATGGAGGCATCAAACCCATTTATTTTTCTATGAAGTTTATAATGAATTTGTTTCAATTTTCAAAAGACTTTTATTTTTTGAAAGCACCTCCAGGATATTTATTGAAGCTACCAAATTTCTAGAGAAGAAAGGAGTGAAAGAAAAAATTGAGAAACATAGTATTATAAGAATATTTTTTTCAAAGAAAAATCCTTACTTTCTTCCATATTGTGTGTCTAATAAATTATTCATCACGGAGGTAGCAAGGTAATACAATTTCTGGTTGCACTTTTTCCATGAAAAAGGAAAAAACAATTTATTCCTCTTCCTTGGAAGATTGGAGAATTTGTATTAAGAAATATAAATAAAATTGATGAGTTTGTAGGTCATTTTAACAATATGAGTTTGAAATATGCTGAGAAAATCAAAAATTTTGACCCAAGCAAGATCTTTGTTGAACATAAGCAATCAGTGGGGTTTACTAATTCTTTCATTCAAACTATTTTGAGTGAAGAAGAATAAATCAATAGTCATAACACTCATGTACATGATACTGTCAATATGGAAACCTTACTCAACAACAATGATGATTACAAACAAAAGGGAAAAAATTCTGATGAAAGGAATTCTCAATCTCTAGTTGTCACTCTGAAAAATACTACATCCAGGAGAAATGCTCCAGTGGCCTGCCTAGTTAAGAAGTCTGTCAACAATAGCACTAGTGGAGGAGGAGATAAGAAACCCCCCTCTGGAAAAATTGAAACTTCCCACAAACTCCCTGTAAGAAAGAAAATCAAATCTCCATTGCAGGAGGCGGAGAAAAATATTTTAGAAAATGATATTAAAAGTTTCTCTTTGGAGGATATGGAATTGGAAGAAGATGTTAAAAATGTATTTCTTAAAATAGAACAGGAGCATGTTGTTCAAAAAAATACTATATTGGAAGTTTCTGAGAATGAAAATTTCAGTGAAGAAGAATCCTTTACTATTCAAAGTGTTGTTTTTTATAAAGATTCTGAAAAGTTAATATTGGAAAGAAAATATCAAAGAAATAAAAAAGGAAAATCCTGCGCAGAGGTTGAACTTAAGTATATGCAACCATCTCAAATCCAAAATTGACAATGCAACTAGGGATGCTCTTAATGATTCTATTGATGGTTTGGAATCTGAGAATGCCAAGCTAAAGGAAAAAATCAAAGAGTTGGAAACTTCCTTGATGCCTCTTCTCATTTTGGCTAGCCCTTTAACAATGGTAAAGATAACCACATCATCAAGTACCAAATTCAAAGGATAATCAAGTTTGTTTATGGTTGTTAGAAATTATTTCGAGAGAAATATTAAAAAGAGAATGTCACTCGTAATAGAGTCCTGAAAAGTCTCTAAAAATATTGTTTCTTTTGGTTCGAGAGCGCATGCGTTCCATGAATATCTTCAAGATGACCTTAAAAATGAAGAAGGGTTTTATACAGATGTTTTCATACCATTTGGACTAAAAGTTTCAAATTTGATAGAGGCAACGAGGAGAGAAGAAGATTTTCCTTCTCCCACCCTAATTAAATAGTTGAAAACCTACTGGATAGAAAATATTAAAAATATAAAAGATATTGTTCAAACTTGCAGTAAAGTCATAACAAAGAGAGAAGAGTTATTCAAAAGGCTTACATAAATAGATTTGGAAGGTAGTACCGACGAAGTTCAAGATCCTAAATTAATCTTTAATTCAATGTTTATGAAAAAGAAATAGTTTGATGAACACGTGGAAATATTGAAAGGATTATCACTTGAAACATTCAATAGTATAATTGAGTATGGTGAAGAAGAAATTGATAATTGACTTATTGATTACTCTATAAAAAATCAAGACATTGAAGAATCAATCCGTGGTATTTCTCATGATCTAATAAATTTATAAGGAGAATTATTTAATATCAAAATTGGACATGAGATAAATGTTGTGCCTATGAAAAATTATATTCAATATTGGTTTAAAAAATCAATTGAGAAGTTAACCGAAGAAGGTCAAGAAACGATAGTTGGGATAGTTTCGATAATCGTCAGTGAGGAGAATGAAATAACAACAAGAAGCAAAATAAGAGTGAGAGATACCATCATAGTAAGTCCATGTTGATTACAGTTTGTTGTCTTTATCATTTTTCATCCAGTTATTCTTTTTCTTTGAGTAGAAAGGTATAAGCGAGACCTGATAACTTTCTCTTTGTCTTCTTTCCATATCTTGTTTCTTTGCATCCCCTCACTTTCTTCCTTCTACATTTTATTGAATTGAACATGTTTACTTTTATGGTCCGCAGGATCCCTAATCCCAGTCCTTTGGACAAACACATTTTAAATTTCAAGGCATTGTAACCAACTCTATTATTTTTGAGAAATCCCAAGAGAACTAATGCGGGATCAATTTTGACTGTATTTTGTAGCTCCGAGTTCTGAGTATAAGGTATTTGAATCCATTATAATCTTCTTTTGATCTATGCAGGTATTTACTCTATAAAAGTTCTCAAATGTGTCTGGACCATATTCTTTTATTTTTATGTGTGATCATAAATCTTTATTTTCACTATGATGGATGTGAGGACATTGTTTGCAATGTGTGATGTGTGAGTTTCCTAGTCCTTTCTTAGGAATTATCTTAAAATAAATCTTTTATCTTTCTTTGAGCATAAATATTGGATCATCTTAAAGTCCTATATTATTTCTAGATCTAAAAGTTATTAAAGAATATCATAAGCCAAACAAGAGTACCACCTCTATAAAAACACAGGAGGATTCATATCCTTGTGAAGTGATGCAGGAGCATCACTCCAACTCATCAACGCGTTAGCAACCAACACAACAATGCACTAGGAGGGAGCAAATCCCAAAGAGAGAATCGCCAGTCTTCTCATTTTTGAGTTTAAATCTCAAATTTCAAATGTAATTTAATGAAATTAAAGTTTGTAAGGCTTGAGGAAATTCGAGCCATTGTATTTGTGCAAGGTGTATGTAAATTATCCTTTAATGGATGACAGTTAGATGCATCTAGATCTGATTCAGACAAGATGTCAATTAAATGTAAATTAATGTAGGTAGGTGGAGGAAGGCTCGAGAAGCCCCTCTTTTGTAAAAAGATCAATGTATTGAGAATTAATTAGTGAGTGCAATTGAAGAGAAGAGAGGAGAGGAGAGGAGAAGGAACTGAGACTCTGTTGCAACCCAGTCTTGTACACATTGTAAATACTATTCAGTATTAATATAAAGAGAAGATTTCCATGCATATACATCTTTGTGTGTATATTCTGTGTGAATGAATGAATATGTTGGTTTCTGAATGTTTTCTATGAATATGTGTGAATGTTATGGATGTTTAAGTGTTCCCTTTCCAGGAATTGAAAGAATCCCCTATCTTTGTAGTTTTCTGAGTATTATGGGCTCTCATAGTTGTGCAAAGAGTGCACCTTAGAGTTGTTAGAAAAATCTAAAAGGCCAGCGCAAGGAGTGCACAGGAACTCAGTTAGGAGTTATGTGAGGAGTGTGCCAGGCGGGCACACCAAAACAAGTCATAAGCTCAGAAAGGTTATGCAATGAGTGCACATCAGAGTCACTGAAGAATTTGAGGACCCAACACAAGGTGTGCGCAAGAACTCATTCAGGAGTTTTGTGAGAAGGTTTCCAAGTGGGCACACCAAAAGATTAATATCAGGAGGAATAATGAAAGTTTGCATAGAGTGAGTAGAAGGAGTGTGTCTACACTCAACGTAGTGTAAAATATCAGAGAGGAGGAGGTAAGTGCAAGGTGCGCATAGAACCAACACAAGGAGTGTGGAGGTTGAACCATCTACAAGTTTGAAAGCCCAGGAGAGATAGTCTAAGTTTATGCAGAGGTGAGTGCAAGGAGTGCACAGAGACAACACTTTGTCAAGTGTTAGTCCAAATTGAGAAGGAAAGCGTAAGGAGTGCCCAAGAGGCCAAGTATTTTAAGTGCCAAAGATCAGGAGAAAGAGCATCCTGTTGCAAAGAGGGAAAACGTATTTGTTGAAGTAGCAAAGGGCCAAGACCCTTTAAAACCAAGAGGAATTAGAAAATATTAGGAGGGAGAGAGTTATAGTGAACGCAGAAAAAATCCGTAGCCTTTGAACCCTTCCAATATCCCAAGTTTAAGGGAAGTGGACCAGTGAAGGAGGAAGCTACAACATTCATTGGATTAGCTACGAAAATAGATATAGACCATTGGATCTAAGTCCAAACAGGGGGAGGAGTGTGTAGAGAAGGAGAACATATCCTAGCCGTCGGATCTGAGTGCAAGGATCAACAACCATTGGATCCAGGTAAGTAACACGACCATTAACCCTTTAAGTCCTTCGGACTTCGTGAGTTTGAAAATTTCCATGTGTTCGTCTTGGAGGAGACAAATCTCCTGAGGTCCTGGAGTCCGAAGTCAATTTCGATCATTGGTAGATGGAGGAAACATGTCCATGGATAAATAGGTATCTGAAAGTCTGACAGTCCAAGAGAGTTGGGTTGTTGTAGTGTAAAAATAAGAAATCCCCAAAGCTCGGATGTTCTGGAGAAAAACCCTAGACATCGATTATAAGGCCACGTGTTAGGAGATCAAGGGTAGTCCAGGAGTTCGGCTATACAAAATAAATAGATTGTGGTCGTAAGAAAGTGCATAACCCTCAAAGCTTAAAATCCCAAAGCGGATTCTGATTGTTGGTGTCAGGGCTATGTGTAAGCAGATTTCTTGAGGTTCAGGAATCTAGCAGTTCAGGGGAACAGAGGCATAAAGTGTGTTGGATCGAGAAATCCTAAAGCTTCGAATCCTAGAGTGGATCCTGACCATTGGCGTCAGGGCCACGTGGTGACAAATCACGTGTTTTAGAGACTTGGCACTCTAGAGGAATTTGGATGTGAATGGATTTGGGTCAAAAACTCCTGAAGCCCTGAAGGTTAGAGGCAATCATGACCGTCTGATGGCAAGGACGCGTGGAACACTAATTGAATCCTTCACATATTCAAACTTCGACAATCCGGGAAACACAGTGTGTTGACATCTTGGAAGCTCCGAAGCCCAAAGTCCCAGAGAAGATCACAATCATTGGCTGCTATAAAAGTGTGTATCGTTGATTTGCTAGCCTGGGAATCCACTAGTTTGACGTTCATAGGTTTTCAAGGATAGTTGGAGAAGAACTTTCGAAGCCTAGAATTATGAAGAGATCACAACCATCAGTTGTTGATAAGGTGTGGACCGTCGATCTGTGAGCCTCCAGATAATATTCTAGTTTCGGCATTTAGAGGTTTTGGAGTGTTGTGCAGTGAAGAGCTATGAAGTCCTAGAGAATAGAGTGATTCTAGACCGTAGATCTAGGATAGAGTGAGACTGTTGATCCCCAATCCTATCTGGAAGTTTGACATTTGCGGATTCAGGAGGAAGTGCAATTTGTGTCATGAAAATCTCTAAATCCTGTAGCGCAGAGTAAATATAGACCATTTATATGAAAGAAGACATTAGCCGTTCAATCCATGAGTTCAGAGTTTGTGCATTATAAGGTGTTTCACATTTGAATTGGGAAAAATATTGAAGCCCAGAGTCTCAAAAATTCATGTGAAACTTACATCACGACGCGTGTTGTGAGCCGTTCATCCCCTCCGCTATTCGGTGATTCATGAATATGGCATTTGATAGAATTGGTGTGTGTTGTAGTTGGAACTCCCAAAGCCTGAAGCTCTAAAGTGGTGAAGTGCCTACTATGTAAGGGGTTTAGCCTATGGTTTTGACCCGAGGTCACATGAATTTCTCTGTTGAGATAAATAGACCCTTGCGAAGGTAGATTTGTGCACAGGGAAAGGGAAAAAGGCACGTGGTAAGGAATTTCGAGGGTTCAGTAAGATCCTAAGAGATAATTCAACTCCAAAGAAGAATGATCGTTAGATCGAAATTTCACGCGAGCCTAAGGAGGTGGTGGGGGTTTGCATCATGAGGTTTTCGTTTCAGTCTTAACAAATTCAAGCATTAACATTTTTGGCGACCATACTGGGGAAAAACTGAAAGATTTGAATCTGGTTTAACATCCTTAAATTACATGAATTTTCCTCAAGCTAACCAAACTGAGTTAGAAATTGGATTAAATAATCAAAAAAGTATTTTGCATAAGCTATATCATCTTGCAATAACAACAGTCGAAACCAAAGAAGAATTAGAAAGGTCTTGGCAAAAACTGGTTCAAGAAGAAGAAAGAGAAATTCTTTGAAGGAAAAAAAAGTGAAGAAGAACAAGACCAAAGAAATGAGATATAATATCGAAGAGCACAAGAACAAGGTTGGAATTGAAACTAGACAAATACGAAGGACCAATCACTAGAAGTAAAATCAAGAAACTACATACTTTAGAAAGTGAAGAACATATTCCTGATGAAGAAAAGAATCTTCTAGACATGGTTGAAAGGAAAGAAAGACATGAAGAAAGATGAGAAGAAAGAAATGAAGAAATACGAGAGGAAAGAAATTAAGAAAGGTGGGAATAAAGGAGAAATGAAGGAATCAGAAGATTCAAAAACCCTATATGAATAAGAGATTCTCCTCTTGACCTGCGAGGCAAACAACACAAGATCCCAATTCTCCCTAAAGGTGCCTTGAAAGATTTTTCTGGAGATGGAACAATTGATGTTACGAGACATGTTGATTTTTTCTTTGATGTTTGTGGCTTTCATCTTTTGGAATATGGTCATGTAATGGTAAGGTTATTTCTCCAAAACTTATCAGGCTAAGCCTATAAATGGTATACTACATTTCCCACCAGATGAATTGGTTCATTAAATGATCTATAAATCATGTTCCTAACTATGTTCGCTCCCCTAGTAGCATATCATACCCTTCTCACTAATTTCACCCAGATTTGTTTAAAGAAGAATGAGAGAATACGATATTTCAATCTCAAATTCAATAAAACTCTGAGCAAGATTCATGAAGATAAAAGGACAAATGACCTAGTGATACTTGGTTTCTATAAAAATGCCATGCCACCAAATGTAAAGTTTGTTATCAGAGCATTCCAATTGGACACCCTAGAGGAAGAAATGACTAAAGCCACATAAATGGAGGAAATCATGATTGAATTGAGTGTTGACCCTGGTATTATCCTCTGAAAAGTACAAAGGAAGTTGGGTAATCTAAATATTGATGATCAAGGAGCCTCTACTTTGAGAAGAAATGAAGAGGAAAAGTCATGACAAAGTCAAAATCAGGCCATTGGTGGAGGATTTTTCAAGGGAACTATCCTGAATGTGAAAATAGACCTCGTGGAAGCCCAAGAAACTAAGCAAAGGATCATAATTGCATAGACAAATAAAACAATTAGACAGATGCAAAATGAAATAACTAGATTGAAAAGAAGAGATAATTAGATACCAAATCCAAGGATGAAATAGTTTAGTGTACAATTGGATCCATGATTTTTCTATATTTACCAACAAAATGATCCCATTGCAACAATTATATAGTCATAGATCCATTTACAAAGTCCTTTAAAAATGTAGGTTGTATATGGGTTGGAGAATGGGGTTTCTTTTCCCTACTGGAACAAGTCAGTTCCAATAAATATGATTTGGTTGCTTTGAAACATGTTTATAAAATAATGCAATCGAAGTTCTACATTTGCAGCAACCCTTATAGGGTGTGGAGAACGAAAAAAGTTCCGTATAGTGGCACTTCACCCCCAAATAATGAAATATTCTATAAGAGTAATTTTTTTTGGTTGTATTTAAACAAAGACTACGAAGACTACCCTCGATATGGGTAAACAATCTACTGGTTGGATGTTTTCAAAAATCATTGGAGTTTTTAATTTGTTCCAATCAATTACATACAATGTATGTTATTAGAATTATATAATAACCAACTGATACATATCATTAATGGTGGTTCCACCTTTGTTTGGTTAATTGGAGAAGTAGAAAATTTCCAGTTTGGTCAACGACTGCTATCGAATCTCCCTTCCTGCCATCTATGCACGATATCAGATCATCATGACCTATCGCCACGTAACTACTCTCTAGATCAACGACTTTCATTGATTTCTCCTTTCGGGCGTCAGGAGTTTCAGTTTTCAAACTTCTCTCTCCTCGATATGGAAATCTCCCGAAGTGGAAGATCTACTTCTCATCTAGCTCCTTGAATCTATGGTCAGGAGCTCCTTTGTGAGTCTGACCTTCAGGAATCTTTATTCTCAACCTTCACAAGCTCCCTTTGCTAAGCTCCTTCTTCACATGTCACCTTGGATGACATCCTGACATGACCACGTGACTTATTGCTAAATCTCACGCACCTCTAATCTCTGCAATGTTGTGGGACCGTCGATCTCCTGATCTTGACAGTACCCTCAATTGACGGTTCAGATCTGTCCTCCCCAAATCTACGGACAAGATCTTCTTCCTCTCGATCAACGGTTGATATCTCTTCGCGATTCCAGACTTCAGGATTTTGAAGTCTCAAGCCTTCACTACCTTTGTATGGAAATCTTTCGGAATGAAAGATCTTTAGAAACCTGTCCTTTTAAATGTGTGGCCAGGATCTCCTCCGCTAATATGGCCTTCGATACTTTCAAATCTCAAATATTCACTGCTGTTGACTGGGTATCTTTTGGAGTGGAAGATTTGTTGACACATATCCTCCCCAATCAATGGTTATGCTCCCACTTAGGGACTTTGGGTTCCCTAACTAGATCAATGGTCCTTCAACTTCCTCCTCGATCAATGATCAATATCTTCTCCATGTCTTCGGACCTTTCCCCCCCTGCTTTCTTCTGTAGTCTTGGATCTGTTGCCATGTGTCCACCTTCACATTGATGACTCTCATCGTTTTGGATTTTTGGGCTTCGAAAATCTCAAATTTCAAACCTCGCCTTCCTCCAATGAATTCTATAAGAAGGCTATAATCCACTAATGCATGTCCTCTTTGGATCAACGGATAAGGTTTACTTTGGGACTTTACCTGAAGTACATGGATTTTCTCCATGTCTCCCCTGCATCTGACAACTATAAATCGCTCCAGAACTTTACCCAGAGTGCTCAGATCTTTCCCACATCTCCTCTCCTGGTCTGATGGCTCAGGTTCACTTTGGGTGATCTAACGTCTCAGATCTTCTTCGGATCTTTGGGCTTCATGAATCTCAAATCTCAACTTAGAGGTTCAATATAATTTATCGGAGCTCGTGATCTGTTGACAAGTGTCCCCTCGCAAATTGACGACTCTCGGCTATTCGGCTATTCACACTTTGGGAGTTTCAAGTATAAAACTTGCTTCCTCCTGAACTCATGATATCTTATGGTCCAAACTCTCTTGGCCGATCTGATTCCTGAGATTTCCTTTGGACGATATAATAGCTCAGATCTCCTTCAATTGATCGAATGGTTGAGATTATACTTTGGCTCTTCGGCTCTTCGAACTTCGACAATTTCAATCCTCAAGCTTTGAACAAATTCCCTATGTACACAAGGGTTAAAACCTATGCACTTCACTTTGATCAGATGATTATCGACCCTTTACACTCAGATCCAACACTGGAGATCTGTTATTCTTCTCTGTGCTTCCTCTGTTCACTGGACGTTGATCTAACGATCCAGACTCCTCCTTACAACCAAATCTGATGGTTGTTGTCGCTCCTCCTCCTAATCTTTCAACTTCTTCCATCCTTTGAAGATTTAGTCCACATTCAAAGGTTTCAGCCTTTGAAAGTTCTCCTGTGAACCCAACTATCTTGGGTCTCGCTTACGCTCTTGCAAGCGTTATCTCTTCTGATATTTTGGACTTAGAATAAGTCTGTCACTCACGCATTCCTTGCGTTATCCCTTCTAAGATTTATCTCCTCGAATATTTCATTCTCCCATGCACTCCTTGTGTTTCTGGGATTTCGTCAAACTCAAATCCGAAGGATTTCTTGAAAATAAATTCTTCTCACCCTCCTGGTGTTCTCCTTGCTTGATGCACACCTTGCAGAGCTCTTCCTTACAGAGTGTTCAATAACTTTATCTCCCTGTGTCTTCTCCACACATATTCCTCCTCTAAGGTGTTCAGTAACCTTGAGGTCCCTCCTTGAGTCCTTTTCACTCTCGTGGAACATCTTGGCACATTCTTTCCTGACTCCACAGAGTTCAGATTCATATTCCTTGTGCTGGCTACAAAACTTCAAATGTTCTGTTATGCACTCCTTGCACAACCTAAACAACATAGAATGATACTTCAAACTCAAAAAAAGATAAAGAAATTTATCTACCGACTGCGGATGAAACCTATCATACATCTACAACACATTAACACACAAATAACATTCACATAATACAGATAATTCATAAACACGTTGTGTGCAGGGAAAACTAATTTTCTTCATATTAAGATGAATGTTTGTTTACAAATGTGTACATAGACTGTGTAGGGTCCGTAAAATACAAAATTACATACAATTTAACATATAATTCCTTTCAATTTACATAAATAATTCAATCACTAGCATATAAACAAAATATTCAGCAGGGATTAAAATCTATCTACAACATGAAATAACTCAGCCATTCATAATTAAAAATACCTGTTTCTGATGCTAAATCCCGTTGCTTGGGTTGGTCCAATGCTGAAGTTGAAACGGTGTCAAACACTGCCCAAAACCGTGTTTCCTCCTTGCCATCTTGGAGCAGCCTATCCAACTTCCTAGCTCTAGGATAGCATAAGGATATCCTGGCCCCCGTGCCCAAAACCCCCAGCAAACCGGTGCCCCCTACTTCTGGTTCACCAAAAACCCATAAAACAAACTTCCCACACCAGAAAAATAATCACCTCTGACATACAGTCTTTTCCCCCTCCAATAATTCTTCCTCTTTCCCCCAAAATAATCCTCCCCCTTCTTCTCGTAAGACTCCTCCTGTCATATTCCCCTCCACCGACTCTCTTCCCGCTCATTAATATCTTATCCCTATATTTAATGTCTTATCCCCTTATTAATATCTTATCCTTATATTTAATGTCTTATCCCCTCTTGCATACGTAAATCATTTAATTAAACAAATTAAAATTATTAACCCTCTTAAATTTATTACCCATGTCATTGAATGTGACAGGTAATTAATCAATTAATTAATTATTTAATCAAAAGTTATAACAATTAATTAATTAATAAATATTTAATTAATATTAATATGCCAATCTTTGTTTAATTAAAACCATGTTAGGACAATTAATTACCTAATTAATTTTACTTAATAATCCCTAAGCATATATTCAACTAGGGTTGTTACATACACCCACCCTTCAGGAAACTTCATCCTGAAGTTAAGGTAT
>ML794067.1:132086-157775 GCA_009831015.1 Picea engelmannii
ACTTAATAGTTTCATTGTGACTAGAAAATAAAGTATATAGGCCTCAGGTAATCCTGGTTGTCTAAGTCAAAAGGTGGTGTTACATACACCCAACCTTCGAGAAACATATTCTCGAGGTGGTAAAAAAAGTGAGGGATAGTCTCATCGTAGTGTCTCAGCGTCTTCCCAAGTAGCAGATCCTGGACTATACTTGTCCCACTGGACCTTAACTTGGTCTACCAGACGGTTCTTGAGCTGTCGGACTCTACGGTCCAATATGCGTATATGCGTAATGGTTCTATCATGAGGGTTCCCATGTCCGATACTTGTAATTCCTTCCAATTTAGTTTATGTGATTCATCAACAACATAATGACGTAAAACAGATACATGAAATACATTATGAGTTTTATGCAAGTGGGCTGGTAGTACGAGACGATAGGCAATGGGTCCAATTTTCTCTTGGATTCTGAACGGTCCTATAAATCAAGGTGACAACTTTGTCCCCTTCCTGAATCATATGGTACTCTTATTAGGCCTGATATGAATGAAAACCTGGTCTCCCACTTCATAACTTCGGTCGGTCCTGTGTGCATCCACATAAATTTTTTGTCTATCCTGTGCTTCCTTTAGTCTCTGCCTAATCTGAATCACCTGTTCCTCCATCTCTTGAATCAATTCTGGCCCAACTGTTACTCAGTCTTCTAGTCTATCCCAACTTAATGGCGTTCTGCATGGCCTTCCATACAAAGCTTCGTAGGGTGGCATTCCGATGGAGCTATGGAAACTGTTATTGTAGGCAAACTCTACCAAAGGTAGGTACTTCTCCCACTGGGTTTGATTATCCATGACATACATCCTAAGCATGTCTTCCACAACTTGATTTACTCTCTCAGTTTTCCCATTTGTTTCAGGATGATAAGTTGTGCTTAAGTTCAACTGAGTCCCCAATGCTGATTGCAAACTTGTCCAAAACCTAGAAGTGAATCGGGAGTCCTTATCTGAAATGATCTTCTTAGGTATCCCATGCAAATGGATAACCTCGCTTACAAACACACGTGCCACATCAGGGACATCGTAAGTGTCTCTAACCGGAATAAAATGAGCACTCTTGGTTAACTTATCCACTATCACAAGAATGACATTGTGTCTATGAGATGTGAGTGGAAACCCCACAACAAAATCTATAGAAATGACTTCCCACTTGGACATAGGAACATCATGTGGTTGTAGGAGGTCTACCGGGTGATGGTGGTCGGCTTTCACTTGTTGACATTCTAGGCACTTGGCGATGAAATGGACTACATCACGCTTCATGCCTACCTAGAAGAAGAGCTTCCTCATATCTGTGTACATCTTCTTCACACCCGAATGTGCACAATAAAGTGCTTTATGGGATTCCTTCAGTATGATGCTTTGAATATCCCCATTCTCAGGGATGTACATCCTTCCTCGATATCTTAACAGTCCATCTTCTTCCAGACTATATCCTTCATACTTTGGATCTAATTGCCTCCTTCTCTAGAGGTTTGAAGTAACCTTTAAATACCAACTGTCTCCTTGGAGTTGTGTCAACACATGTTCCCTCAGATTGACCTTTAAAAGTACCAAGGAGAAGATACATGGTCTTCTACTCAAGGCATATGCGACCACATTTTCCTTTCCCTTGATGTACAAAATACCAAAATCATACTCACTCATAAACTTACTCCATCGCCTTTGCCTGGCATTCAGATCTCTTTGAGTGAAGAGATGTTTTAAACTTTGATGGTCCATTTTAAGCTCAAAGTTTCACTCCACAAGATAGTGCCTCCAAAGTTTCAGAGCTAGCATTATAGCTGCCAACTCTAAATCATGAGTCACGTATAACTCTTCGTGTTTCTTCAACTTCCTTGATGCATAAGCTATCACTCCTCCATCCTGCATTAGCACGGCCCCCAACCCTTGCTTGGAGGAATCCGTGCAGACTGTGAAGTCCTTTTCCATATCCGACACTTGTAGAATTGGCGCACTAGTTAGTAACCTCTTAAGCTCAATGAATGAACTATCACACTCTTTTGTCCATTCATACCTGACCCCCTTGCACTGCAAGGTGGTGATGGGTTTCACTATTTTGGAGAATCCCTCCACAAATCTCCGATAATAACCTGCTAGCCCCATCAAGATTCTCACCTCATGGGCATTTTTTGGCACTGGCCACTCCATAATGGCCTTTACCTTTGTTGGGTCCACAGAGATTCCTTTGCTGGAAATGATATGACCTAAATAGTGAATCTCTTTCTGGAAGAAGGAACACTTTGACATCTTCCCATACAATTTGTTCTCTCTAAGGCAGGACAACACTACTCGTAAGTGTTCCTCATGTTCTCTTTCGTTCTTGGAATAGATGAGGATGTCATCTAGAAAGACTTGTACAAATCGATCTAAGTACTTCTAGAATACACCGTTCATGAGGCTCATGAATACTGCTGGCGCATTGGTCAATTCGAAAAGTACTACGACAAACTCGTAATGTCCAAACCGAGTTCGAAAGGCAGTTTTTGGGATATCGCCTTCCTTAATCCTTAACCAATGATACCCTGATCGCAAATCGATCTTTGAGAATACCACTACTCCTTTCATTTGATCAAAGAGGTCATCTATTCGTGGCATTGGGTACCTATTTTTCACTGTAGCACGATTCAAGTCCCTGTATTCTATACACAGTCGTAAGGATCCATCCTTCTTCTTTACAAAAATTACTGGTGCACCCCAAGGTGAGACACTGGGCCTTATTAGCCCTAAGTCCAGTAACTCTTTCAACTGCATTTGCAATTCACAAAGTTCCAGCACTGTCATCCGATACAGAGTCTTGGAGATTGGTTTTGCACCAGGTTTTATCTCAATAGTAAAATCAAGCTCCCTCTCAGGAGGTAACCCTGGTAACTCGTTTAGAAAAACATCCTTAAATTCTGACAATACCGGGTACTGATCCAATGACGGTCCCTTCCTTTCATTCACTTCTTCCACTACATAAAGTCGACACCCTTGCCTCAAGCATCGCTTAACCTTCATAGTTGATATAAAGCGTAATGACACTTTTCTCCGTACACCCTGGATCTCTACTAGTCTTCCTTCATCGTCAACACAAAGCACCCTCTTTGCAAAACAATCTACCAAGGCTCGGTGAGCTGCTAACCAATCCATTCCAATGATTAGGTCATACACCCCGAGAGCAGTGACGTATACCTCCAAACTGGTAGTACACACTCCCAGGTCTACTATACAATTATCAACGCTAGGTCCTACCGCTTGTTTTTCCCCCGAAGCCATCTCGACTTGTTTAAATTCATCGTGCTCGTAGGCTGCCAACCCACTCTTTTCTAATGCATATGGTGAAATGAAACTATCTATAGCACCAGAATCAAATAGAATCTTAACGTTGATATGATTTAGCATACCTGATGACTCCACCACCATGGATTGATGTTCGGCCTGGCGATTATTAACCGCTACGTAAATCTGGTGCCTGCTACTTGCTCTCCCCATCGATACCTTTCCTTCTCTATGCACGAACCCTGATTGTAACTCTGGGTAGTCACGCTAGTAATGGGGTCCTCCACACCCCCAATAGGTAACACGAGAATGAACCTGTGCACTATTATTTGACTGTCTCTAAAATGAGTTCCTTCCCTTGGAACCCCTGCCCCTACTAGTTGTTCCCTGAGATGGTCGTGGACCTGTCTGCGTCGTTGGTGATGAACGAGATGCTGCACTCGCTTCCATTGAAATCCTTGCGGCTACTATCCTTGGCATGACTCTATTACCATATGGCAGTGGCCTTGAGCCCCCTCCCATGGGAAATGTCCTAGGGGCCTTCCCGACGAATCCAGGATGATGTGGAAATGTCGATCTTGTACCCCCGATCAAGTTCATGTGTTCCTCCGCATAACGCGCATTTTCCACCGCTTACGCTACTAAAGACGGTTTCCACATCTGCACCATAGCTCTTATCTTAGGGTTCAATCCATAGACGAAGTTCTCTACCTGTCGTTGGTCATTATCCATATACGAAACATATTTGACCAATTCCATAAATCTGATCTCATATTCTTCTACAGTTCTGTTTCCCTGTACTAAGGCATGAAATTCCCCTACCTGTTGTTCCTCGTAGTACACTGGTAGAAATTTCCTTCGGAACCTCTCCTCGAAAAGTTCCCAAGATACTGTGTCTGGGGTAAGGTGCAGTTGTCTTTCCAGGTTTCCCCACTAGTTCAAGGCACTGTCTCTTAACTGAAAAATTGTGATCTTCACCTTTGATTTGGACGCATAGCCCCTTAAGGCAAAACACCTTGTCATGCCTTCCAACCATGCTTCCGCACATTCACTGGCGCGACCCCCGATAAACTCCAGAAGTTTGATCTTCTACAATTTTCGTGTGATGTCTTCGGGTGGAGGTCCTCCCCCTGAATCCCTTGACGCTTCTGGATTACCCATTCCAGATGGTGGGGGTTCCACTTCGGTCCCTGCTGGTTGTCGCCACTTTAAAGTCTCATTAATGGCCTCCAACGAGTGCAGTATGAGAGCTAGTTCAGGCGATGGTTACGATAGTGCTGGTAGTGTTGGTGGTGCCTGCGAAGATGCTCCCCTACCTCGATTCCCTCGAGTCCTGACCATCTTGTATTATTTAACCTGCATCAACCAAAGTTGTTAGGGTGAGTTCAAGGACATTTCAAATTGGTGCTACTCAAACTAGAAACAGGGTTAGGTGTAAGTTTTTCTTTACTTGTCTGTAAACAGACGTTACTCTCTTTAGGAGATTGGTTGGGTTAGGATTAGGATTAAGCGTCTAAGATTGATTTCTTCACCTAAAAAAAAAATACCGGTTCGCTTTCCCTGTAGCTACGCTAGCATCGCACCACACTCGTCAATTCCACTTGCTTACTCTCCTAGTGCGCATGCCGCCTCCTTCCCGCTTGTCCTAGTCTAAGTCCTTTAAACTTTTTGCTTACAACTGATTAAAGTGACTTCCAACCTTATGTTTATTAATTATTAAAGACTAATAATCTAGACTAAACTTAATCCTAAGTTTCAATCGCCTTAATCAACACTTTCAATTTATTCCTGAAAATTAATATTATTATTAGTGTTAATTAATTAATCACTAATTTACTTAATCCTTCCAATTAATTTAATTATTATTATATTTTTTTTCTCCAAGGCACATACATGGTGCGTTGGTGTTTGTTTGTTCCTTAAGGCTTAGGCAGTGGGTGGTGGTCAGGGGTTCAAAACCTATAGACTCCATATCACCCCCCCCCTTTTGTAACATTTTTTTTTATACAATTAGTTTAAATTAATTAATTTAAATTTTAAATCCCTAATTCGAAATAAAACCTGATTTATTTAATTTACCTACTAATCACCTATCTAATCCTTAATTCAATTAACCACTAAAATTAATTAATCTTCCTAATTATTCTCATTAATTAATTGATTAGTTATCACTAGTATATGTATTTAGATTTAAATATTATTGTTATTATATAATTAATATTTAACCTAAATTAAACATTAATATGTTAACCCTTAATTAAAGATAATAACAATGTCTTTAATAAAATATCTTCTCTCTCTTTAAAAAAAAAAAAAACAAAAACAAAATTATAAAAATAACAATAAACCAATATAATATAAAAAAAATTAGAATAAAACAATTACAAAATAAAAAAAATAAGGAAAAATTAAAATAATAAATGAATAAAGAAAAATCTAGAGTCGGGCAGTGGGTCTTCGCACGAGGCCCACGTGCCCCCCTCTCCTCGTTCTTATCCCCTAACCCTAAAACCCTACATGTACTCTCTCGGGCTCTCCCTCCCCAAACCCTAAACACGTCCTTCACTTCCACCTCTTTCCTCTGCCGCCTCTCCACTTTTCTCTTCAGATAGGGATTAGGGTTCCATATCTCTGCCCTGCATAAACCATTCAATTTATTCCAATTTCTTTAGCGATGAGTTACTCGATCAGTGATCTAACGACAACCGATTTGTGTTGCAGGGATTACAATGAGGTTACAGTTCTACCAGTCTAGGTTTCAAATCTCCCTGTATCTTTGTTTTGCCTTTTGTCGTTTAGTTTCCCCTATGAATTTATAGTTGCGATGTCTCTAATGCCTAGATATGTAAATTAGATTGCTAGATAGGTTTATTAAATTATGAGCCCGAGGCTATGCATGGAGCTTGGTGCTGGGTGCACTAGGCTCTTGGACTTGGTCGTATGCTTGGTAATATGTAATTTTCTTGTGTAGGTATGAAGGATTGCAGCGATGGATTTTTCATCTTTGGTGGTTCAAATTCGAGGATCTAGGGTTCCTATGACGTGCTGCTTATAAAATCATTTCAGGGTTGGGTCACTAGGCTCAAATTTGGCAGATCCCTCTGCCATGGGCTAGGAAAGAAGGCAAAGGACAGACCATAGATCCAGCTGAACCAACCTTTTAGATTATGTTTTATGTGTACTTGCTTTCTTCTGTGATCATTGTCATATCTGCGGTTGGTTCAGTGTTCGAATATCTCAACCAAAAGCCTGTTTTTGGACTTCTGAATTCTGATAGTGTTTTTTTTATGCTCCTTTGCTTAGATTCTTTTCCTTCACCAACATCCCTACCTTTGTCTTCCTTTGGTTAAAGTCTATTGAAGCTGCTAACAAAGCAGCAGAAGAAAAAGACATACGAGATGGGTACAAGTAACAATTCCCTTTATTATTTTCATCTTATAGGCATCAAATATCCATAGACAATCTGTAAACTAAACCTAAAGAAACTACTGCACTATGCTTCAATTTCGTTCTTTTGTATGTTAACCAAAATCTTCACCATGTTTTGATGCGATATTGATGCTCAGGGTTTACTGGAGGGAGGAATAATACTAGGGTTCAATAGAAAGGGTAAAAACAAAAATATGATCTAAAAAGTAAAGATTTTCGAAGGTTTGAAGGTAGACAGGTTACTCCGTTCTGAAATATTTCAGCACTTTTTTTTTTCTCAATTCCATTTTTTTCATCATAATTGATCGCCAGTTTTCTTCATTTACAGCCTTATCTCACTTTGGTCTCACTCTCCACCTTAAGTTCCTGCATGTTTTTGTTGTCTCGTGAAGTTTCAATCACCCAAACTTCCTATTTTGTTCATTCATGGTATCCTCTAGTGCGTTATCATATCTTTGAGCCATCACTGCATGCACTCCATTCTACAGATACACACATATTTCATTCGCTAATTTCAGGTGAAGCTTACAAAAAATTTTAGACAACGATTTAAGGTTGAGCCAAGCTCTCTTTATTATAGCTCTTATTGGGGATATACTCATCATCAAGAGCCTTATTCTATTTATGTTATTATTTAGATGGTACTTTATCTCCACAAAGCATGTAACAACCTTAGAGTCCTGACATTTCTAGAGGAAATTGATGTCAACAGTATGGTGAGCGATCTATATGTGCATCATTTGATTTCTTAATGTTGATTCCCACCTTGGTTATAGTGTGCACCTCGGATGGGGGATGCACACACCACACTACTTTCTCCTTCATCAATTTTAACTAACTTGTTAAGGGCAACTGACACTAGTGTAGATTTACCAATTCCTTTAACTTGGCGAATGTTCAAATCTAGTAGGGAATTAACCTGAACCTCCATGCTCATTCATAGTACCGGGGTTGTCTATTATAGCACTAGAAGTTGTGTGAAAGGTTACTTTGCAGGAATATAAATTTATTATAAACACTTCCAAGGTAAACCTGAGGTTGTCAGTATTCTCATTAACCTAAATTTGAAATAAAAACTCAGATTTTGGGTAGGAGATTTGGACATTTTGGCTAAACTTGAAATTCTGGCATGACCAAATAAGAGGGTCAGTTAGTCTTTGATGGTGTGCTTTTGTCAGTTCATTTCCAGGGCATGTTTGTGATCAAAAGAACCTTGCCTTGGTGGAAACTCCTTGACCTGACATGATACTTGGCAATCATTTTATATGTGATGCAACAGACTAGAAGAAACAAAAACTTAGGATTGAAAAAATGGAAAAACATGTATTGGGGCAGATACAACTAATTTCTACATTGGCATTGAAATATGCTAACTCTACCATTCAAACACTCAGACAGTCACCTTATCAAGGCTTATTTATAAACCTGTTTAGAAATTCCTGGCAGAATATTTCTTTACATAGGTTTGTTTATTTGAAACAAGTGTTTTAAATTTATTTAATACTTCAATTAGTATATTATTATGACTTTTACATTTTTAATGTGCAATAGATCTGTGTTAAAAAAAATTGCGTTTGACTTGCAGGTTAGGTGGAGCTGCAGCTTGGCCCTTAAGGCTCCAGATTGTGAATGAGGCTCTGATACCATGTGTAGGGTCCATAAAATACAAAATTACATACAATTTAACATATAATTCCTTTCAATTTACATAAATAATTCAATCACCAGCATATAAACAAAATATTCAGCAGGGATTAAAATCTATCTACAGCATGAAATAACTCAGCCATTCATAATTAAAAATACATGTTTCTGATGCTAAATCCCGCTGCTTGGGTTGGTCCAATGCTAAAGTTGAAACGATGTCAAACACTGCCCAAAACCGTGTTTCCTCCCTGCCAGCTAGGAGCATCCTGTCTGGCTTCCTAGCTCCAGGATACCGTAAGGATATCCTGGCCCCCGTGCCCAAAACCCCCAGCAAACTGGTGCCTCCTACTTCTGGTTCACCAAAAACCCATAAAACAAACTCCCCACACAAGAAAAATAATCACCTCAGACATACAGTCTTTTCCCCCTCCAATAATTCTTCCTCTTTCCCCCAAAATAATCCTCCCCCTTCTTCTCGTAAGACTCCTCCCATCATATGCTCCTCCACCGACTCTCTTCCCGCTCATTAATATCTTATCCCTTCATTATTATATTATCCCTATATTTAATGTATTATCCCCTTATTAATATCTTATCCTTATTTTTAATGTCTTATCCCCTCCCGCATACGTAAATCATTTAATTAAACAAATTAAAATTATTAACCCTCTTAAATTTATTACCCATGTCATTGAATGTGACAGGTAATTAATCAATTAATTAATTATTTAATCAAAATTTATAACAATTAATTGATTAATAAATATTTAATAAATATTATTATTCCAATCTTTGTTTAATTAAAACCGTGTTAGGACAATTAATTACTAATTAATTTTACTTAATAATCCCTAAGCATATATTCAACTAGGGTTGTTACAGACTAGACTACGACAGAGTCTCAGTTCTTTCTCCTATTCTAACTCTATCTCGAGTTCTTCTTCTTCTAATACCTCTCTACCCCGAGATATCTCTCTCTAGTCTCCTTACTCTCCTATGAAATCTGATACAAGATCACTTTACAAAAGAGGGGCTCTACGAGCTTGTCCTCTCTCACCTAACCTCCTCTATTACATTAACTAATAGTTATTGCTAGACAAGAGTCAACACTCCATATCTGCAACCTCTTACAGTCCTTCACGACTTTATAAACAAGTTACATTTTTAAAATGTTGTTTACAAAATATCTCAACAACCTCGATTTAATTTAGAGTTAATTTCTGATTTGAAAATTTGTCATGTTGAGATGTCGTGTCCCTGCCTCCATGCTTGCATCTTTGACTTTGAAGGTGATGCTTTTGCATCAATTATGTATGCATGTTGTTATCAATAATGTATCCAATGAACAAACATATGGGTCCCACTTTCCTAAAGTTGAGAATTGCAATGATCTAATTGAAATTGGAACTTTTTTTCCACTTATCCCAAACATGAACTATGTTGATGACATTCCACCATTGGGCATCGACATGATGTAATAGGTTGTTGGCCCTCTTTTAAACATTTCATACTATATACTTTAAATTCATATTTATTTCTTTAATAATGTGTTTTCATTGAAATTATATATACATGTTAGAGGTGTTATTAGAATTTTCATTGGAATTATATATTGGTTCTAAAATTTTATATTTTTTATTAGAATTTTCACATTTAGATTTATATATTTTGATTATATACTTTTAAATATTTGCTTAAAGTAAAATTGTATGTTTTACTTTTCCTTAAAAATCTGCATATAATTTTTCGTATAATCTTTCTCTGATTCAAAATTGCATATAATTTTAAATCTTTTTCCTTTGAATTGATATAATTTTTAATTTCACTTATTATGGTTATATGGTTACTGCAATTTTACTTCAAAATTTCATTTCATTTCTTCTTTACTCTCATGTTCATCTCATTTTCTATATATTCAAATGTATATCAAAATATTATTTATTTAGTGTGTTATTATTTCCATAATTTGTTCATCTCTATATGAATGGAATTTATATTATTTTGGTAACGTTAAAAATGTGTTATTATTTCTATGTAGTTGTATAAATATCAGCTGAGGGCACATGTAAGCATTCTAACAAACACAATAGATCACCGACATCACGTGAGAGGGATAATGAACTTCATTATCTCTGATATCAAAAAAATAAAGATGGAATAAATGAAGGTAAAAGAGTTCTATATCATAGAATGACCAATGAAATTACTACTTAAAATGATTTTCCCAATAGTCACAAGTATCTTAGTTTGGATGATATCATGCAAAGAACATTTCACATCAATGTTTCATTCCCAGAATCTTTTCATAACCCTAATATTTCTAGTATACCACAATATTATAACAACATTCATTTTATTGGAGAAACTTCTCATATTTTGGAAGATCATCGTGAACATAATATACATACAAATTACAAATTCTATAATTAAACAAATGGAAGTGCAAGTTTAGATCATGGAGAAAAGGAACAAAACATGCAGGATAGAGTTATTGATGTCATTCTGGAAATAGTGCCATCTATGGAAGTGCATGCATGTCGTTTTCTTTCCCATTTTCTAGAAAATTTGCAAGCTCCTACTTCCAACATTGGATCTTCCTTTCACAACCCTCTTTCTGAAGAAAATGTTGCACCACCAACATAAGAAATCATCTCACATATTTTTTCACATGGAAGAACGAAGGTATTTCAATCCTCATTCATCATGACTATATTGTTAGTTATTTCCTTGTATTGATGACTTTAACCATGTTTTATTTTGTTCGCTCAGGATATTGTTCATTCGAATAGAGATATACAATTGAATTTTGTACATTTTACAATACCTCACGTTACAAATTAATGGGAATCATCTCATGACCCACCTTCAAATATTACTGAACCATATAATTGGTAAGAAAATGTTGATGTTGTATGTGTTTTATTTTCTATTGATTTTTAAATTTATAATCCTCATTTTTCACTCTTAGATGGACATTAAAGTTTATAGTGTTTTATGACTAGGACACCATTTAGTGCAATCAGGTTAGAGAAATGCAATCCACAAATTTAAGGGAAATAATTTGTGGACGTAATAGGCCCAATTTACCTACTACAAATTTGGTTGGGCCCTCTAACATTGTTGAAAATGAAGTAGATTTCAGAGGTAACTTTACTCTTCCAATTAGTGGTCAACATGATCTCATGACAAGAGGACATATACAGTTTCATCCCAACATGATTGCAGTACGTAAAATGTTTCAAGAGACGATATATAACCTATGCATTTCCCAAATGTGTCATGTTTGACAAGAATCATATCCTTAAATTCATGTTTTGAAGGGGTCCAAAGGACCTATTTGTAAAAGGTATAAGTGAGAGAGAGGTTCCCATCATTTCTCTTGATGGAATCACGTGGATCTTGGTGAGAAACCTCAAGTTCTAAGAGTACTTACCTAAGTTGAAGAGATGATCATAGAACCTGCAAATATCATATTGCAAGTGACCCATGCTCATGGTGGAAAATATAAATATAGTGGCCACACAATCATGTTTTCAGAAGATATTTCCGTGATTGCTAAAAATATTACATGAGGTGTTTAATATATTGAATTTCTAATTGTGAGAAGACATGGTTCCCAATCTAAATATTATGAATGTTATGTCAAGATATCAAAAGTGGTGAATGCATTTTCTTACAAAATTCAAATGGATAAATTTTATCAATATGTTCAAAGTGACATGGGATCGGTTGCTACTCTCCCTGAAAACCCAACAGATGTTTTAACTAGGCTTAAATTTGTTGATTGTGATATTGAAGAAGACGATAACCATGTTACGGACATTCAAGGGTTTCCCAATGACCATTTTTACTTTCATCCTTCATCTTTTTTTGATCGACTACACAATGAACATATAGAAGTGGAAGAAATAAGAAAATTTATGGAAAATGTTGATTCTTCACTTATTCAACTAGTCGATTGGTCAAATATTGGTTTATCTCTAGTAAATGAATATAATACATAAGGGTTATTAGACATGGAATTCCCCAAATTATTCTCCAATGGTGAGGTTGACTAGTTACATTGACATTTGTAACATTCAACTTCATGAATATGGATTGCATGTTCTCAACAAATTTGATTAGATATTTGGAAGTCATCCTCTCTTTAGATATTTATTATTGAACATGATAATGCAACATTGAGGCCAAGAAACTGGTGCATTTTTTGTAAATAAAAATATACATGATAAATCACCAACAACAATTCATGACTTGTGTCAACAACTCCTATATTTACTTGATAATAAGTTGGTTGAGCATCTTATGCATTTTGGTTCACTCAGAGGTACAAGGGCCTATTGTACAAGGTGTCATATTGAACTTACCAAAATGATAACTTGGTTGGGTTGTCCAACTTTGTTTTATACTTTGAATGTAGCTAACACAAAGTGGTCAAAATTGCATAACCTCATGTCTAGAAATGAAAATTCTTATGGTTTAAATGAACATCGAAAAAAATTGAGAATGTTATTATAGATTCAATATATTTTGAGAACAAATCATCCAAAAATATCTTTGAGATAAATACTATTGGTACAGGTTAGTGTTTTCATATTTATGCGAGCAATGTTTTCTCTTAGTTTTTGTTGTTATTTCTCTGCTATATATATTTACTATATCTTTTTTTTGTTTAGATACAAGTGGTAACATAGAGGTTTAATTCACATCTATTTCTTCTTATGGTTGTCAAGTTCTCCAAACATGGAATGGTTAGATTGGTCCTATCCTTTAGATGTGCATTCTGCAAAGAAATATTTCAATAGATATGTAACATCATGGAATCCACGTGACATTGATAACTGAAACATAATTGTTCCTCGAGGCATCAATGATGAACCCTGCATATTGAATATTCATCAGTTTTTTTCTTCAAATCCTCATGATGATTATAAACATTTGTTGAGCTATGTTCAAAGACATACAAAGTGCAGTGTATATTCTTGCTTATGCAAGAAAGGTTATTTTCTCACTTGTCGCTAGGTTTGATATGAACCACTATTATTCATAAATGAGAAAGAGAATATGAAATATGAGCCAACATGAAATGATCATAGGCTAACTGTCCATAATGTAGATCTTCTTGTAATGTAGCGTGCAAATGTTGATTGTTAGCTAGTGGTTTCTCGACATGTTGTATTGAAATATGTTGCTAAATATGCTTCCATAGCAGAAAATAGATCACAAATATATGAAGATATGCTAACTAGAATTTCAAATTATGGTTCCTCCAAAGATCTTTATTTTTGTGCATACAAAAGATTCCTTACTGAAACACTTCTTGATCATGACATTGGAGCCTAGGAAAATTGTCATATAATTCTAAATATATCTCTTTTACTTTGCAGTTGAAAATTCATTTTCTGAAATGTTTTGGGAATTTTTTTCAAAAAACATTCCAAATGACCCCCATCAATTTTCATCTTCCAAAATTTTTGGTGAAATATATCAAAAGAGACTTCCTTTTATTGAACATTTGTGCTTGATAGAAACAACACCATCTTGGACATTTGATGTAAAACGTAAAAAAGAGCAATGGAAACATAGATATGTCCATGCCATTATTAGAGTGTGGTTACGATTTTATTTTATTCCCAATGAGACCTCAAAACAATTCCATACTTTATGTTGGACTGCATTTCTTTTGTAAAAATCATTTAGGAACAATCCCTTAGATATTGGTCTTCCAGATGAAACAACGATTCAAAATTGGAATAATATTTTGAAAAATGACAACTTTTGTCTCGGCGGGTTTCTCCTAATAATGTTAATGTTTCTGACCTTCATACTCTTGTTCGAAGGGACTTTGATTTATGTTTTGATTGGAATAAAACAACAATTTCAAATGATGTTGTAGAAGAGGTTATTTAATTTATAATCAATTCTCAATCAAGAGGTGTTATTATTAAATGTCATCATCCGACATCTACACCTCCATCTTCCTTGGCATAGAAACAATGAGTTTCTTTTGAGATCATTTTACAACATTCCGTTGAATATGCTAGCCGTGAACATATCCTATGATTCTTCAGGGAATTACAGGAACCGAATTTTTTTTCCTTATTCATTGTATTTCTCATTCTCTTTCTAATTCATGAATTAATGGAAATAATCATTATTTTCCTTGCTCCAATAAGAATAATGGATTTTAATATACATGCAAAAATAATACACTCAGTGCTGAAAATTAATATTAAGGATATGTAATCATTAAAGGGGTAGTCTCTACAATATTTCAAGAAAAAATGAGGCATATTCAATATATTTTGATAGATGAAATGAGATTTTATGACCAAGGTTATTCATACAGATATATTCTCGATTACAATAAGCATTTTCATAGAATAAATCTTCTCATTTTGGTGGTATATATATTATTTTTGTGGGTGACCTTGGTCAACCGCCTCCTGTTAGAGATAAATATTTGTATAGATGTAATAAAACATGGAAAGTTTTACAGAAAAAAATTCAACATTGTTGTCACCTTGGATGCAATATTCCAACAACAAGGAAATAATCCAAAAAAATCATATTTTCATAGATCTTAATGAAAAAGAAATGCATAACCCCATTTTGATGATTGAGAGATTATTATGTCATGGGTTGATATGAATTTAATTCTCGAGGAAATGATTTTATTCAATTATGCACTTCAATTGTTCCGAAAAAATAAGCTAGTCAACTTGCATAATAGACAAATGTTGAAATCATTAAATTTTTCAATTGTACGAAGTGTTGTTGAGCATACAAAAAAAACATAAATTGATGGTGTTGATGATGATCAATTGGAATGTGAAGTTATATTACGCACTGGACAACGTGTCATGTTGACATGTAACTTGTGGGTTCAAGTTGGCTTAGTGAATGGTGTTCTTGGTTACATTCAAAATATATTATATATGTATAGCTCAAAGCCTCCTCAACTTCCAATGTACACAATTGTTCTTTTTGATAAGTACATTGGTGTTCCATTTGACCCAATAAATCCAAAAATTGTACCAATCACACCAATTATAAGAAGAAATCATAAAAAAAATCATCTAAAGATGGTGTGGATCTTTATTATTCAAAAATCACAGTGGTTGACTTTAGAACGTGAAACAATTGATATTGGAAAGAAAGATCAACAAGGGTTGACCTTCACATCCATATTAAGAATCAAATCAATAGATGGTTCATAAATATCTCCACGTTTCTCATTTTAGTTTTATGCAAAGATGAAATATCTCCACCTTTCTCATTTTAGTGTTATGAAAGGTGGTGATATGCATAAACCATCTATTGATTTGAATCTTGATATGGATGTGAAAGTTAACCATTGTTTCTCTTCCTTTCTGATATCAACTATTGCACGTTCTAAATTCAACCCTAGTGATTTGTGAATAGTAAGGGCACACACCATATTCAAATGAATTTGTTTACAATTTTATCTTATAACTTGTGTGATTGGTACAATGTTTGTATTTTTTGGGTCAAATGGAACACTAATATACTTATCAAAAAGAACAATTGTGTACATTGAAAGCTGAGGAGACTTTGAGCCGGACATATAGAATATATTATGAATGTAACCAAGAGAAACATTCACTAAGCCATCTTCAACACACAGGTGGAAAGTCAACGTGACACATTGTGTAGGGAAGAAGAGAACTTCACATCCCAATTGATCATAATCAACACCAACAATTTATGTTCATTATGTATTATAAACAACACATTGTGCAATTTGAGAATTTAATGATTTCAACATCTCCTTATTATGCAAGTTGACCAGATTATTTGTTGGGAACAAGTAAAGAGATGAATTAAACAAACTCTTTTCCTCAAGAGGTAAATTCATATGAACCCATGACATAAGAAGCTCTCAATCATAAAAAATGTGTTCAACATTTCTTATGTTTATTAAGATTCTACAAAAAAAAGATCGTTTCTGATTATTTACTCGCTTTCGGAATATTATATCTAATGAGACAATGATGTTAAATTTTTTCCATAAAAATTTACATGTTGTATTACCTAGATGCAAAGGTTTATCTTTGACAAGAGGAAGTTAACCAAGTTCACCCACAAGAATAATAGATCTACCACCAAAGGAGAAGATTTATTCTAGGAAAATGTTTCTCGTAATCGAGAATCTATCTATATTCATTTCATATATCAAAATATATCGAATATGCCTCATTTCGTCTTGAAATATTTCTAGAGAATTCCTCTGTAGAATTCACATATCCTTAATAGGAATTTTCAGCGCTGAGTGTATTTCTTTTGGATGTATGTTAAAATCGATTATTCCTATTTGGAACGAGAAAAATAAAAGGACTATTTCCATGAGCTGATGAACAAGAAAAAGAATGAAAAATAAAATGAATAAGGAAATATTTTTCAATGTTCGCAGTTTCCTAAAGAATAGTGAGAAGAGCTTCCCGACTTGCATATTCAACGAAATGTTATAAAAAGAACCCAAAAGAAAATCATTGTTTCTTTTCCAAGGAAAGATGAAGATGCATATGTGGGATGGGGATTTTCAATAATAAATATCCTTGATTGAACACTTATTATAAATTAAATAGCCTATTTTGCAACATCATTTAAAACCATTGTTTTCTCCCAATCAAAGCATATATCAAATTCCTTTAGACCAAGAATATGAAGGTAAAAAACATTGAGATTACTAGGAGGAACCAAACTAGAAAAAAGTATCAATCTTCAAAATCTTCTTCCACATGGCTTGGTTGTTCTTTGGAATCCTCATTGTCTTCAACATTTTCCAATAAGATAAGGCCCAATCAACATGCCATGGCCGCTATCGAAAATTTCTCCAATTTTGAATCATTGTTTCATTTGAAAGACGAATATCTAAGGGAATGTTCCTAAATAATTTGTACAAAAGAAATATATCCCAATAGAAAGTATGGAAGTCTTCAAAAGCCTCATTGGGAATAGAATAAAACTGTGCCCAAACTCTAACAATGGAATATACATCTCTATGTTTTCATTTATCTTTCTAATGTTTGGCATCGTATGTCCAAGATATTGTTGTTTCTATCAAACACAATTTTTCAATAAAAGTAGGTCTTAGTTGATATGTTTCAACAAAAATATTGGGAAATAAAAATTGATGGGCTCTTTTGGAATTTTTTTGAAAACCCTTTGCCCAACATTTAAGAAAATAAATTTTCGACTAGAAAGTACAAGAGGTATATTTAGTAACATATGGAAAGTTTCATGGGATCTAATGGCATGATAAAAAAGCATTTCAATAAGGAATATTTTGTATACAGACAGAGTAGAATCTTCGAAGGTACTAGAATTTGAAATTCTAGTCAGTATACCTTAGTAAATTTCTAACCTCTTTTCCACTTTGGAAGCATACTTAGCATTATATTTCAATAAAACATGTCGAGAAACCACTAGTTAACAATCAACATTTTCCCGCAACATTACAAGAATATATATGTTATGGACATTTATCCTATCATTGTTTCATGTTAGTTCATATTTATTTCCCCCTTTCTTATATAAGAATAATAGTGATTCAACTCAAACTTTCCATAGAGCATTATAGAGGAAAGTGAGTATATCACCTTTCTTTTGCAAACAAGAACATACACTGCACTTTGTATGTCTTTAAATGTGTTTCAACAAATTTTCATAATAATCAAGAGGATTGGAGGACAAAATCTTATCAGTATTCAATAGGAAGGGATCATCATTGATGCTTTGAGGAACCATTATTCTTTGGTGATGAATGTCACATGGATTCCATGTTGTTACATATCGATCAAAATATGTCTCTGTAGCATGCACATATGAAGTATCATATCAATCTAATAGTTCCATGTTTGGACCACCTTGCAACCATAAGAAGTAATCGATGTGATCTCACCCTTTATGTTATCGCTCAGAAATAAACAAAAATAAGATATAGTAAATATATATAGAAGATAAAGAACAACAATATCCAAGACCAAAATTCATTAGTATAAATCCAAAAACATGAACATGTACCAAATGTATTTAGATCCAAGATAATTTTGGATGACTTCTTCTCATAATATATTGAATCTATGATGCATAAACATGGAAAAAATGTGGGGCTACCTGATAACATTCTCAATTTTTATACGATGTTCATTTAACCCATGAGAATTTTCCTTTCTCTGCATAAGATTATGCAACTCTAGACACTTTGTGTTAGTTTCACTCAAAGTAAAAAATAAAGTTCGACAACCCAACTAAGTAATCATGTTAGTAAGTTCAGTATGACACTTTGTCCAATAGGCCCTTGTACCTCTGAGTGGTGAACCAAAACACTTAATATTCTCAACCAACTTATTATTCGATAAATAAAATAGTTGTTTACACAAGCCTTGAATTGTTGTTGGGAGTTATCATGTATATTTTTCTTTAAAAAAACCACAACGGTTGCTTGGACTCAATGTCATAAAACCCATGTTTAATAAGAAATATTTAAAGCAATGATGGTTTCCAAATCTATGATCAAAGTATCTAAGAAGATGCAATCCATACTCATGAAGTTGAATGTTACAAATACATTGATGCAACCAATCAACCTCACTAGTCGAAAAAAATGTGGGAAAATCCATGTTTAATAACCCTTCTGTATTATATTCATTTATTGGAGATGAACCAATATCCAACCAGTCGATTAGTTGAATAGGTGAAGACTCAAAATTTTCAATAAATGTTTTTTTTTCCCACTTCTTTAAGTTCATTGGGTAGGAGAGGAATAAAATATGAAGGATGAAAGTGCAAATGGTCGGTGGGAAACCCTTGAATGTCAACAACATTGTTATCTATTTCTTCAATATCACAATCAACAAATTTAATCCTAGTTGACACATTTGTTCGGTTTTTAGGGAGAGCAACAATTGAGTCCATGTCAATTTGAACATCTTGATAAAAATTTATCCATTTGAATTTTGTAATACAATGCATTCACCACCCATGCTCTCTTGATATAACATTCATAATATTTATATTGGGCACCACGTCTCCTAACAATTAAGAATTCAATATCTTAAACACGTCATGGAATATTTCTAGAAATCACGAAAATATCTTGTACAAATATTATTGTGTGGCCAATATATTTATGTTTTCCACCATGAGCATGGGTTACTTGCAATATAGGATTTGCATGTGCTATGATAATATCTTCTACTTTAGTAAGTACTCTTATAACATGAGGTTTCGAGCACCAATATCCATGTGATTGCATCAAGAGAAATGATGGGAACCTCCCTCATGTTTACAATTTTTACAAATAGGTCCTTCAGAACCCCTCAAAACTTGGATTCAAGTATATGATTCTCGTCAAACATGACACATTTGTTCAATTGAGAGGTTATCTATGTTCTCTTGAAAATTTTAATTTACTGCAATCAAGTTGGGATGAAACTGTATATGTTCTCTAGCGATGGAATCACGTCGACTACCAATTAAAAGAGTAAAATGACCTTTGAAATCTACTCCATATTCAACAATGTCATAGGGCCCACCCAAATTTGCAGTAGATGGATTGGGCATGTTACTTCAATAGGTATTTCCCTTAAATTTATGGATTTCATTTCCCTAACCTGATTGAATTGAATGTTGTCCTAGTCATAAAATACTATAAACTTTGATTTCTACCTAAGTGTGAAAAATGAGGAGTATAAATGCTAAAATGTATAGAAAATCAAATACATACAACATCAACATTTTCTTACCAATTTGATGATCCAAGAAGATTTAAAGGGAGGAAATTAGTTGGTTCCCATTGACTTGTAACATGAGCTACTACAAGATGTACATATTTCATTTCTATACCTCTATTCGAATGAACAATGTCCCGAGTAAAAAAAATAAAATAGGGTTAAAGTCATCAATACAAGGAAAGAACTGAAATCATAGTCATGACGAATAGAGTTGAAATACCTTAGTTATTTCAAATAAAATAATATGATGGATGACTGATTCTATTGGCGGTGTGGAATTTTTGTCAGAATGAGGGTTGTGAAAGGAATATCTAATGTTAGCAACAAGATTTTAGAAATTCTCTAGAAAATGGGAAAGTACATGACTAACAAGCACTTTAGTAGATGACACTATTTCCATAATGACATCAGTAACTCTATCCTACATGTTTTGTTCCTTTGCTCCATGCTCTAAGCTTGCAATTCCATTGGTTGAAGTATGGAGGATTTCATTCATAGTTCAACTATGTACATGATGATATTCCAAAATATGAAAAATTTCTCCAATAGAATGAATGTTGTTAGAAGATTGTGAAATATTAGAAATATTAGTGTTATGAAAAGATTCCAAGAATGAAACATTAATGGGAAATGTTCTTTTCATGATATCAATCAAATTGTGATACTTACGACTATTGGGAAAATAATTTTTAGTAGTGATTTCCCTTGTCCTTCTATGATATAGAACTCTTCTACCTACATTTATTTCATATTTGTTTTGTTGATATTGTAAATGAAAAAGTTCATTATCCCTCTCACGCGATGTTGATGATCTATTGAGTTTGGTAGAATTCTTACTTGTGCTTTCAGTTGACATTTCTACGAATACATAGAAATAATAAAATATTTTTAACATTACCAAAGTAATATAAATTTCTTTCATATAGAAAAGAAAAAATTATAGAAATAAAAATACACTAAATAAACAACATTTTGATATACATTTGAATATAGAAAGTGACATGAAGATGATAAAAAAAAATGGAATAAAAATATGAAGTAAAATTACAATAACCATATAATTATGACAAGTGTAGTTAAAAAATATATGAAAGATTTAAAATTATATGCAATTTTGAATCAATCAAAGATTATAAAACAAATTAAAATTCTATGCATATTTACGGGAAAAAGTAAAATTATATGCCATGTTACTTTATGCAAAAATTTAAAAATATATAATCAAAATATATAAATATGAATATCCAAATTATAATCACAACTATAATATTTTGGTCAACATAAACAATGACATAAAAAATAACATACTTGGAACTATATATTTCATGTCAAAGCTTTAGTATCGTAGGACACCACTTTTTCAAAGTAGTGGTGCACTCTACATTGAAGATAAATTTGTCAACTAATGTAGATTGCAACCATTGTATAATGCATGTTTAATTTTATGTCGTCCTAATGGTGAATCTAAAAGTTTAATGCAAGAATGCAAGGTGTTATTGATATGATGCATGATCATAGTATGCAATCAATCATTGAATTTGGATTGAGATGACAAGAATTTATGACATAAATACAGGAATTTTTACAAGACAATCTGTAAACCTTATCTTCAAAAACCCTAAATTTAAAAACCCTAACATTTCAAATGAAATGTTGTTATCTTTTCATTATGAATGTTGGATAAGAATACCTTAAACTAAGAAATTAAAGAAGACAAAATATATTTACAAAATTTTTCTATGTTTTCCTTATGAAAAGTAATGTAAACTCCATTTTAAGGAAGATGGTTAAAGAAATTTCACGTACCTTATAGAATATTTTGTTTAGATTTTATGAGAAAAATACTGGAATTTAAATAAAAAAACAAAATGTTTACCCAAACTTGAACAATATGTTGATGAGTGTCTATAGGACCTTTTTTTTAGGTTAAAATATTAAAACAAGATGTACGTGCTTTAGGAACGCATGCACATTATTTTAATTTCAATTTTTTTTAGGAACGCGTGTGTGTTCCTGAACATGTGTTTCTTAGGAAAACGCACACATTCTTGAGAGTGCACAAACATTCATGAGAAGGTTCCTACATGGCTCGTGGAGTGGAGGTTTGGGGTGTGTTGAACCTACCACATCCCGTGGGTGTGCATTCCTGCTCACCCTGTTGCCACTTTATCATCCAATAACTTCATGCATTCACCCTATCAATAATTGCAGAGATACATAACCCAATCATCAAATTAGAGAACATGAATGGAACTTCATTATATGTGCACATAAGTAATATCTCATGCACTCTTCTAAATGGAATATAATCAATGAATTTTGTATTTATATCGATAAGAATGTCTTGCAAGAAAGTCCATGTGAATCCCCAGTCATTTTCAAAATAGTCTTTCCTTTGTTGAGAGCAAGTGTTGACATGAATACTAAAACAAAAGAGTAAATATTAAAAGAAAAGAGTGGTTAGATATGTAGAGATATGACATTGTTCTAATCTATCATTTCATCGATGATCTATCATTTCATTGGTGATTAGATAGGGCATTTGTTATGTATGACACTGCTCTAATCTATGACACTTCTCTAATCTATGACATTGTTCTAATCTATCATTTCATTGGTAACTTGTTATTGAGATTTCTACCAAAAATAATCCACACTCGAAACATTTTATCGTACATAAGAAATGCAAATTATGAATAAGATTTAATAATTCAATCATTTATTTGGATTTTATATTAAAATACAGAGGCTATTATATTTTATAGTGAAAGTAATTAAAGAGAAATAGGCCCAGTTTGTTACAAATGTCGACTTTAGAGTGTAAATTGGTGCAGACCCCCTTCTCTCCTAAGGGCTACACGACTTCCCGATCAAGATATTCTATTCGGAAGTCGAACGACTCTCTGAAACCTTGTTGGTCTCATCCCGTATTAGACACAGGCCCTCTCAACTTCATGTGCAAGATTCACTACACCCATGACCTTCCCTTTCACGCTCTACGAAAATCTCGGAGTATCGAGCATTAGCGCCTTTTCTCTTGGCCCCTCCTCCGATGTGACCTTGGGCGATGACCACGCGATTGCGGGCACAGCCAAAAGCAGTTTGAAGTCAAACTACTCTTGGGCCCACAATTCTCCTCGAGCATCCACGTGTCCTCTTGGTGAAACCACGGTATGGATTGCAGCCCGCCCTCGACTTCGTAAAGTTCGCACAACTCCTGTCCCCGCAATGAGAGATGACCGTCGATCTCATGATCTTGGTGGTGCTTTCAAAAATACGACCTAGATCTATTCCTCAGAATCAAAGGTTCAGACTTCCTCCTCCCAGATCGATGATTGTGGTCGATTCAGAATTCTGGGCTCCAGAATTCTCAAATTCCAAACCTTGTTTTCCTTTGCAGGGAAATATTCTGGAGTGGAATATCTACTGACACCTATCCACTTGAATCAACGGTTGTGACCTCTGCGGTTCTCTGAACTTCAGGGTTTTGAAATCTCAAACCTCGCCTTCTTCCATAATTCAATCTTTCAGAGCGGGTGATCTGAAGACACCTGTCCTCACAATCAACGTTTCAACTTCTACCTTGGGAGTTTGACCTTTCAACTCATATCGATGGTCTTGAGATGCTCCCTCGATCAATGGTCGAGATCTCCTCCAGGTTTCAGACTTCAGATATTTAAAATCTCAAACTTCACCCTGTCCCCAACGCTTTTATCTGGAGGCTGTGATTGACTGACGTGTGTCCCCCCTGGATAAAAAATTGAGGATTACTTCGGGTCTATACCTGGAGTACATGGATTCACGTCACGTCTCCCTTGAATCTAACGGCTAGAGATCGCTTTGGGAATTTACCCGGAGTTCACAGATCTTCACCATGTCTCCTCCAGATCCGATGGCTTAGATTCACTTTCGACCTTTGGGGTTTGACAACCTCATTTCTCAAACCAAAAGTCCCACAAAAAATCTCCTAGAGCTCGTGATTTGCTGACAAGTGTCCTTCGACAAATCGACAACTCTCGACTCTTCGAAAATCAGTTCTTTAGGAATCTCAAGTTTCAAACTTGATTCCTCTTGAGCTCATGATATCTGACGAATTAGATTCTCCTTGGCGATCCAACCCTAGACGTTCACCTCATATGATCTGATGGCTCAGTCTGCTTCAGATGATCGAACGACAAAGATTTTACTTCGGAAATCTGGAACTCCGGAGTTCAAAAGTTTCAAGTCTCAAATCTTGGTGGGTTCTTTCTCCTGTGTATACGAAGCATTAAATCTCACGTACCTTGTCTTCAAGCAAATAGTTGTTGGTCCTTCCACTGTGATCCAACAACCGACATCGCTCCTCCTCTTGAGCTTTTGATTTCTCTGACTTATAAGACTTTCTAAGTGTTCAAAGGTTTCGAACCTTTGCTCCTCTGACAAGTTCGACTCTTGGATCCTGTTAACACTTATGAAAATTGTTATTCCTCCTAAGTTTGGTCTTGTGAAGACTTCGACTTATCGTGCACTCCTTGCGTTTTAGGGATTTCGATAACTCAGATCCGAAGGATTTCTCGAAGAGAAATTGCTCTCGCCCTCCTGGCATTCTCCTTTTCTGGTTATTTGACTTCTTACAAAGTCCCTTCGATGCTTAGTCGAACCTCGGATCTGTGCACTCCTTGCACCAGCTATTTACGCAAGGTATGAGTTCTTGCGGACGACTATGCACACCTTACACCAGTCTCTTTGCACTCCTTGCAAAGGGAATTTTTGTGTTATCTCTTCTGAGCTTCAGAACCAAAACATATCCCGTCAATTCACTCCTTGCGTTCTGTGTGCACACCTTGCACCACATGACATAAGAGAAACAATTGATACTTATCCTAACATTCACAGTTCCATCTACTCATAACAAAATTCATTCATTCATTCATGAAAACACAATAACAGGGAATTGCAAACAATGTCCATACCATGCAATGGGTCAATTTTCCTCTATTATATTTAAAAGTGAAAATGGCTACAACCATCTCAAAACAAAAACTGAAAAACTCAGAAATCTCCTACTAACTTGCATCTAGTCACATTTGGCGTACATAAACTCTATTTATCTCAGAGGGTTCTTACGGTTCCCCTCGACTACTTGGCTACTCCAAAAACCTAACCTAACGACTATCTTAGACCAGTCACATTCTAGACCAGGAGTGGAAACTCTCACTTCGCTCGCAATCGTTCAAGCGTGCTTTAAAGATTTTTTCGATGTTGAGTTCAGGCATGCTTCAAAATCGTTGAGTTCAGACGTGCCTCACAATATTCACCGAGACTACCAGTGTTAATATTATGGAAAGATTCCCATGCGTTGAGTGCTCCTGCATCATAAATCATTGTCCGAGAACATCAAATAATGTATATCCATACCTTTCTTCCTTCGAGGAATTTTGTAACGGAAATCGAGCACACACAGAAACCAAGATAACTTGAATAAGGTTATCTGTCTTTATTCAATCAATGAAATAAGAGAGAAAATAACTTTCTTATATAGGTTACAATCAAGTAGAGTCAAACCACTTTATGAATGTGGG
>ML794067.1:167058-191698 GCA_009831015.1 Picea engelmannii
AGCAACATGACCAATCTCAACTCATTCATTAAGTAGACTTTTAAATTATTTATTTTCCTCCACGAGGACCTTCTACTCCTGCTTCATTCCTTGAAGAATGTTGATCATGGATACATGCTCAAAGAAAATGAACAAAATGAATTATAACCAAGTGGATTATTAATGTCGAACTAGATCTTAGCATTCCCTTCAAAATATCGTGGGAGAAATAGCCAAAAGTTCAAGCATTTATTGTTTACAGTAATCCAACGATGGCAAATGGCATGGTGGAAAACACCAAGAGTAGATTGATCACCAGATTGCTATGCACTGTAACATGAAAATACTTGTAGACGTTAATTTCTAATTTTGATCCAACAATGTGATCCAAAGAAGGAGAAATCAATCACGAATGCATCCATTTCTTACAGGAACCTAGTTGGTGTGCATTACAATGCTTTCTGCTCACATCCAATGAGATGTGTCTGTGAATGCTTTCTGTGCACAGCCCTTGAGGATGTTATCGCTTCATGATCTTGGAAATCATGATCTTGGAAATGTGGTCGTGTCAAAGTATTTTTAAAAGGAGTTGATTAGTTGTTATATAAAATGGTTTTTTAGTTGAAATTTTGTGATATAAATTTACACGAATTATTATTTTTTGTTATTTAAATTTCATTTTTGAATATAGAAATGGATTAACATACTGAAAAAGTTTTGGATACTAAAATTTTACAAAAATAATCACTTAAATTTACTAATCCAATAATATTTCAGAAAAATATCCAAAAAAAAAATCATCATTTCTTAAAATCTTTAACCTGAGGCATTTTAAAAGCAATCGTGCAATAAACAAATGGTGGGTTGGTCCTATTGTACTGTAAACACACATTATTCCTAAACCACCATCACGCATCACTGGCCATTACTGCTAATAATGCCATCGTCCATCACTTGCCAATACCTGTTCTCCTTGATACATGATAGAACTGGGTGTGAAAGGATGGTGGTCAGTCACTGTGCAGCACGTCCTTGATATCTGATGGAATCGGGTGTGAAAAGACTAGGGCCGGTTATTGTGAAGCCAATTAATTCTTTAATCAAACACCCTATTGACTAATGCCGGTTATTGTGAAGCCAATTAATTCTTTGATCAAACACCCTAATAACTAATGCCACGTTTAATAAATAATTGACGTTTAACTCATCGTTAAATCTCAATAATCAAGATCAGAGAGACAACAAAGAATATTTGTTATTCTGAAAGAGGATCATTCATTTAAAAAGGCAAAAAGGCATTAGATTAAAAGCATTAAATGTGCTGGAACTTCAAGTACGAAACTCCTATTGACTTAAAGATATTACACAATTCTCCCTCAAAAAACTATTTAAAACAATTTAAAGCACGCTAGAGTAACCGTCTAGACTCTTTCAAGCAAGCCTATCATTAAATATGATATTGATATCATGCCTGTAATCTAGAGTGTCTAAGCGAGAGTAAAATATAGGTGTCAAATCAACATAAGTATTTACTTAATGTTTCAAAACAGATCCTATATTTAGTATTTAATGCTATTTTCATAGCTCAAACTCAAAATTCCTTGTACGGAAATTTATTAACAAATCACATAATAATGATGCAGTATAAATGTTCTACGTTTTTCGCAGAGCGAATCTACCGAAACAAATGTGATTGCCGCGATAAATTAAGGTTGATTTTTTTACCACATTTACCAAAAATATGGTCAGAAATAGTTGGAATTGCATATTTTAGTTGTTATGTTTGCACAATCGAAGTGTTTTAGTGGTTTTTCAAGACACTAAATTCATTTATACATTCAAAAATGCAATTTAAATAACCAAAAAAATGCAATTTCACCAACAATTGTATCATCAGATTCTGATGATAATTATTAAAAATAATAAAAAACATAGAACATTTAAACTACACCCAAAATAATATTGATGAACTCCTTTACCTTTTCATAGAAAATCATCACGTATAATTTTTATATACAAAAATAGATAGAAAATAAGTTTAAACTCATGAATAATCCCCATTGATTGTGGATGTTGTAAGTATTACAACCATACATTATACTGTAATCTTCTATGTATGGCTGAAATTTAGAGTTGATGGATGCCTTGATCATAATGTGCAACTCGTAATTGCGTTTTATAATTTTGCATCCATGATTTTCTTTAATACACTAATTCAACCATTATTGAAGAAGTCAGCATAGAACCTTTGTTTGTCTATCAACATTTAAGTGGACAATGTTCATAGCTGAGCTAAAGTTATTTATTCTCCATTTGCATTTGTTATTTTATTTTGGTTATTCCTATGGTAGCGTTGACACAGATGAATTCCCATCGTCAAATTAAAAGGATTTTTTCCCAAAGCTAAGGCCCAAATAGCATTTTCTCTATTTGAGATAGCAACTTCCTATGGTAGCTTGGCCAGACTACCATAGATGAGTTTTGGATTCAAGTTTCTAAATCTTAAAATACAGTACTAAATTTAATAGAAAAATGCAATCCTACTCTAAATACCTAACTAGGGTTTGAGAATAGGAAGTGAACATGAAACAAATAGCCATTCGACAAAAACTATTTTTCAGTAAATTAATAATTAAAATATTTAATTAAAATATTTAATATGATTTTTTCCCAAAGCTAAGGCCCAAATAGCATTTTCTCTATTTGAGATAGCAACTTCCTATGGTAGCTTGGCCCGACTACCATAGACGAGTTTTGGATTCAAGTTTCTAAATCTTAAAATGCATTCCTAAATCTAATAAAAAAATGCAATCCTACTCTAAACACTTAACTAGGGTTTGAGAATAAACACCTAAGTAGGGTTTGAGAATAGGAAGTGAATATGAAACAAATAGAGCCATTCTATTCATTAAGACAAAAACTATTTTTCAGTAAATTAATAATTAAAATATTTAATATAATAAGTCATAAAATGAGGGTAGCATTATTTCAATAACCAATGACCATTTCATATTCACAATTAGCAACAAATTTGGATGAAAACAATTAGAGGTAGCTAATTGTATGTGAGATTAGTCTACAACAAAATTAAATAATTGACCATTTCATATTCACAATTAGCAACAAATTTGGATGAAAACAATTAGAGGTAGCTAATTGTATGTGAGATTAGTCTACAACAAAATTAAATAATCTCATAGTGATTATATCATAAGAAAATAAGGAAGTAGTTTCGCACTACACATACACCAGAATCAATCTCTCAAACAAGGGCTAGTTTGCTTCTTAGTTTATATCGAAAGTAGTTCACAAGATCCAGAAAAAATTATGTTCTCTAATGTGTCCATATTATTTATAAAAAAAGAAGAATTGAGAGACTAATCATCTTAATTCCTTTGCTTGGCTATTCATCGTCCCTTCTTGTTGAGTTCCTCGATCCAAGTGTTCTTTTCTTCCACTTTTCTTCCACTTGGGGGTTAGATTCCTTTTCTCTATTATGATTGGTTTATTGATTGTTTGAATCTCTCTATTGACTATTTGGATCCCTTTCTTGGAGGGTGAATTCCCCTTGTCTTGGGGGATAGAGGAAACGTCTTCTCTTTATTTCCTCCACATTCTTTCAAAATCCATTCATATTTCAAATGTCAGATTGAATTCATTGAATTCATCATTGTGTGAAATTATGTTGTTTAAAACAGGTTACAATGCTCTACCTTATCTTTTTCTCAAATTTCTACATCTTAGGAAATAGAGTTTTGATTAATGTAATGTTTTTAGTGGGGGTATTTAATAAACCTTTGGATAGTTTCTTCATCAACTTTAGGAAGTGATTTAATGTCTTTTTTTACTATTTCTAATATATTCTTCCAAGTTTTTAGATATTTTATCTTGTAGAAAGAAATAATCTTTAGGTCCAAAATGAAGAAAATGGCAAGTGTTTTTCATATTTTCTATGATCTTCCACATTATAGTAGAATCTTCCACTTCATGTGTAATCCCTTTGAGGGTGTTGTGAGTTTCCTAGTTCCATTATTTCGGGGAAAACTCTATATCATCCATGGATACTAAAGTAAAAAAAGAACTTCATGAGGTATTCAAATCAAGGAGAGGATTGTAGATATTTTACTTGGTCAAATTGCCACTAATCCTATTGGTAAGTAATTTCCCATGCTTGCACATGGTTTGTAACATCTACTATGTATTTTCACTGTACTTGTAGATGTTTTACATTGTCATATAATTATAACTACACAGTGTTCAATTCATTCCACAGTCTGTAGGTATAATCAATGAAATCATAAGCTGAGTATTTGCTAGAATTATAGTAGTTAACTTGGTTTTCTAGTATGGAGATTTTGTTCTCATATTCATTTACCTTCTTCTCAACATCAACAATTGTGTACACATTTTCTTGTGAAATCGCTATTTACCAATAGAGGCAATAAAGGACATGCGTAATATTCTTGTATCCATTACCAAAGTTTCAATGATGAGCACCATTTCTAAATCCAAGGTTGATTTTTTTTCTCTTTATCATTTAACTTATCACATGTTTCCTTTTTTTTTTTTATCGAATGTAAATAATTCCAAATTAGCAACTTCAATAGTCGGTGTTGGAATAAGGTCATCACCTCTTGTAACCATGGCATGAGAAAAAGTACTAGAAAATGTGTCATGAAAAATTCTTCCATAAGTGGAGAATCATGTGACTCCACATTAATTTCATCAACAATGGTTTGTTATTCCAATACTTACTCTGCTCGTGTTTTTTCTTCAATTTCAACATTATCTTGATTTTTCTTTTTTAGTTCTTATATTCTCCACTACTCCTCGGCTTTAGATTCAAATTCTTTTCTAGCTTTCTCCTCTTATATCCTTCTTTTTTCTTCATCGTTAGCTTCAAATTCCATTGTATATTGCTCCTTTAGCTTTATCATTTGACTTCAACTTCATCTCTCAGTTCTTATTCCCTCATTTTTTCTCTTTCCTCTTTAGCTTTTAATCTCTCAACTTCTACGTCTCCCTTGGCTCTCTTCTCAAATTCGTGCTCCTTTTTGGCCTCAACCTCTTCCCTTCTTTCCCTCTCTTCTTCTACATTAGCCATGGATTTATTCCCATGTTCTTTCTTCTTCTATGCAATATCTACCTTGGTCCTAGAAAAACAATATTTTTTCTTCATTAAAGCATCCTTCTTAGTAGTTTTTCCTATGACTCTACTTTCCTTTTTCTCTCAACCTCTCCTTTAGTTTTTTCTACTGATGTTTCTCTTTTGTTTCCTTCTCTCTCCTCTTCTCTTATATAAATAGTCTCTCAATAGAAACCTTTTCAAATTATTGTTTCATTTTTTCCCCTTTCCTTCAATAATACCTTGAATTGTTTTCAGGAATTACTCATGATTTGAATCTATTCTATGAGTTTTTTCAACTTCATTTTCTTTTTTCTTGTAAAGGAATGGGTTATTCAACTCAACTCTGTGATTTTCAACAATGCTCAAAAGATGATGCATTTGAATCATTTCCATATTGAAATGACATGTCTTTATCATTTCCCTATCCATTCTAGCCAAAGTGGAATTTGTTAGTCCATACATACCTATACATAATGAATAAGATGTGCTATTATTCTAATGTTTGATTTAGCATGCATTGAAACAATGCGAGACACACTCATATCCAATTTCTTGATTCAATGACCTATTTGTCATGTATATTGGAAGAGTATGCGGTGCTTGAGTAATTCCATAGATATTTAAGTAAGTGGATTATTCACTCAGGACCAATATCCAATATTCTGCAATACTCCTATGGCCTCTAGGGATATAATTGGGTAGTGTTTATAAAAGATAAGCTCATACAATGATGCCGAGAAGACATAAAAAATGAGGAAAATTGATATTTGTACATATTCTCCCACAAATCCTTCAAATAATCATGAATAGAGGGATATTTTAGAAACCAATACTAGCCTAATCCTATGAATCTTATGAATAATTCTCACAAGATATCCCAATTACTGGTTGGACTGCCCATGTGCATCTTGACCTGAGGTGTATGGTGGGGAAAGGATTATTTACATAAGGCTTTCAAATTTGTCCCCTTTCTATACCATCAAAGAGAATATCATAATAGTTATGGTTACAAGTGAAAACCCTCAACCACTCATTGCTAAAGTAGATTTCAACCTTTGACAATTTGTAGTAGGCTTCAAAATATGTTGATGCAAATGTGCCAATGCAGTTTCCTTGGTAATTTAATATCCTTCTGGTGCTAACCTCCATGTGTCTTATCAGTTATTATGTGATAAGTTCTACACAAGGTAACACTAGGGATCTAGCTTGTACATTATGGATGAAGGAATTCTTTAAATTTATTGCAAGATCTTTCTCTTTCTTTCCATTTAATTCATAATTATCTCGTAGCCTTTTCTCATCTCTAATCCAATAGAAGAATTTTTTATAGGTGTGAATCCCATCAATTCTAGTAGTATAATAGGTGTCTATACAAATGGATAACTTGAAATCCTTAGTATCTTCCATGATTAGTTTCTTTCCCTTGGTGGATTTTTTTTCCTTCTTGACCAACAACTTTGTTGTTTTGGTTGTTTTCTTAATTATTGGTACCATTTTGTCAAGATATTCTATTATTTTAATATTCTAGTTCAATTTCCCTATTAATGAGTTCACTTAAGAACCTTTCCTTCTCCTTCCATAACTCTTTGTTTCCACATAAAGGTAAATGCATGTTAGTGAAACATGAATAGGGCACATGGCGTTCACCTTTAAAAAATAATTAATTACAATATTAAATTCCTTCTACCAATTCAAATTAAATTTCCTTTCAATAAATGACATTATCAATCCTCACTTGAGATGCACGGTATCATAGCAGACTTATAGCTTAGATTTTGCATGTAGATTGCTAGTTCAAACCTGGCATATATCAGGAAGATACAGAATGCTAAATTCATCATGGAGTAGGTAAAAATAATCAGGTTGAAAAATCATTTTGAAATATTATTTGCAAAGGAAGTATGTGGAAATGGATAGCATGCATTTGGCCCTAGTAAAGGAAAATGTATTATGAGGGGAAATCTGGCATGATGAAAGAAATCRCTACTCAAACTCGAACTAAAAACTAGGAATCAATGGTAGCAACAAATTGTMTCTATTWSACAAGTTGTTCTCTCTTTCCTCCTCRAAGATTATATTAATCGTTGTCACAATAATTTGRCAAGTCTTTTCATAGTTCTTGTGTTAAAGATTTAGCAAAGCCAAGGAGAAGCCAACAATCGAAGTTTAGTGGTTTTCAACAAATTGTCTCTATTTCACAAGTTGTTCTCTCTTTCCTCCTCGAAGATTAAATTAATCGTTGTCACAATAATTTGACAAGTCTTTTCATAGTTCTTGTGCTAAAGATTTAGCAAAGCCGAGGAGAAGCCAACAATCGAAGTTTAGTAGTTTTCACCTTTTCAATCAAGGCTAACATAGTCCAAAAGTATTGAAAAAAGGATTAAAATATTGGACATGGACATTGAAGATAGACAAAAATACTCAAAATTTAAGTCGCTACAACAGGAGCTACATAGTAATCCTTAATAAATATGGTAACTACTATTGTCTTAGATGACATAGGTCAAGCATAGTTTTAAGGATTTTATGCCGGATATGTAACTAGTGGCCACTACCACTTCCATGAGATGTAACTTTAATACTACTATGCTAGAGATGCAGGAAACAATCAATGCCACATTCGTATGGTTCACAAATACAACTAAGCCTTAACCCCTCTATGGGAGAGGGAGGTAGTAATTCTAGAGAAAAATAATCTTTATTTACTATATTTTTATGGCATAATAAAGATGTTTGAAAATCATGCTATATGAATGCAAAATTATATTGGTACTACCAAAATTACTATAATATATGTATACTAATAAATTAAAATTTATTTTATAATAATTGCAATTTGCATTAATAGTTAAATGTTAATGATTTTGTTTTATAAATTCTTCTCAATCATTTTACAAATATGCTTCTGAATATGCGAGTATTTATTTTATAATAATTGCAATTTGTATTGATAGTTAAATGTTAATGATTTTGTTTTATAAATTCTTCTCAAACTTGAGAATTATTTTACAAATATGGTCCTAAACAAGAGGGTATTTATTTTATAATAATTGCAATTTGTATTGATAGTTAAATGTTAATGATTCTGTTTTATAAATTCTTCTCAAGCTTGGGAATTATTTTACAAATACTGTCCTGAACAAGAGGGTATTTATTTTATAATAATTGCAATTTGTATTGATAGTTAAATGTTAATGATTTTGTTTTATAAATTCTTCTCAAACTTGGGAATTATTTTACAACTATTGTCTTGAACAAGAGGGTATTTATTTTATAATAATTGCAATTTGTATTGATAGTTAAATGTTAATGATTTTGTTTTATAAATTCTTCTTAAACTTGGGAATTATTTTACAAATATTGTCTTAAACAAGAGGGTATTTAGTCTAGTCAAGCTTATTTCATAAAATAAAAAATTTCAATTTTTTATTTTTAAAAAATAACAAAATTATTTTCATGCTTAAAAAAATTCATATAAAAATTTTTATTAAAATTATTTTGAAGAAAACATTTCAAAACCATAACAAATAAAAAAATTTCAATTTTTTATTTTTAAAAAATAACAAAATTATTTTCATGCTTAAAAAAATTCGTATAATTTTTTTTATTAATAATTTAATTTTGAAGAAAACATTTCAAAACCATAACAATTATTAACAAGCATGTAGAGCCAAAAATCTAATCTTAGAGGTTTCCTTATTGTTTATAAACATTGTCTTTGATGTTTATTCTAAATTCAACTTCTAACTTCTATAAATTCTTATTAAATTTTAAATTTTATTTGTTTTATTGGTTTGCTAGTTTGTTCCTTGTGGGATTGGGCTGTGATTTAAAAAACCTTGACTCAAAGGTCTCTAAGTCGTCAAAATCACCTAAGGATCACACCCGACCTAGGTTACACCAACCCTTAGCATGGATGAATTTTTAGGTGTCTCCTCCCAACTTACTAAGTTTCAAACTTGGATTGTCTTACAAAAGGAGGCCCATCTAAACCAATCATTCTAAAAAAGTTGACAATTTTTACTAGTCTTTAAAAAAAAAGAAAAAAAACATTTTTAAGTTGTTTATCCTAAGTTAAGATTCAAATTTTTACTAGTTATCACATGGTTTCTTTTTTATTTTAATTTTCAAATACAAATTAACATATGATTAATTTTCAAATACAAATGGACATATAATTGTGAAAATTAACTAACTATTTTACATTTTAGACCTACTTGATCATATATTAACTAAATTTTTTAATCGCACTTCCAATGATTTTAGACATATATATAAAGATAGTAGCCATATATAAAGATCCATAAAATAAAACAATTAGACTACTATAATTTTGTAGAGAGCCTTGAAGTAATTATTTCGTACTAGGTTTATCTAGGGGATAGCAGTGTAATTTATGCTTTAAAGAATGTAATTAGTTTGTAGCTGTCTCCTATTCCCTCCAAGATCTAGGGGCCAATTGGAAAAACAGAGGATGCACCCCGGAGTAAACAAACCCTTCAAGATCTAGGGCCCAATTGGAAAAAGACAAGATGCAGCCCGGAGTAAGCGAACGACATAGTAATTTTTCTATTAAGCGTTCCATTGGAAATGGTAACATCAGTAAGAGAATGAACTCCGATTCCTTGAGAGATCTGTTCATTAAGTTAACCAACCATAAATGTGGCACATGTTGGTCGTTAAAAATGGTAACGAGCCAAGCCCTTAAGAGAATAGAATGCTTTTCCAGCAGGGTGTAGATTTATTGGCAATAACAATATTAATAGAAGGAAATATGTAAAATATTAATGGAAAAAAATATGTAAAGAAGGTTTCAAGTTGGATTCTCACTCCAATTTACAGGTATCTTACCCCAATTTACACGTATCTCATGCTTAAACGTTATAGTTATTACCGGTATCTCATGCTTAAAGGTTATAGTTACAGGTATCTCATGCTTAAAGGTTATAGTTGTTACAGGTATCTCATGCTTAAAGGTTATAGTTACAGGTATCTCATGCTTAAAAGGTTAAAAGGTTATAGTAGCAGATGGAAATCGATCGGTGTGGGGTACGAGAACCACCCAAATTGCCCATTCCACTGGAATAGAATGCTTTAAAAGCCTAGAGCCTAGATTCTGCAAGCAGTCACTAGGGTGCTACCAAGTATTGTTCATTTTAAATACATCTCCATCAGTGTAGTTTATTAATGAAAACCTGAGAGATTTAATGGGCTATTCAAGGCACAATCATGTTACCATGACCACACGACATGCCTGTATATGTCTCTCCTAGAGTTCTGAAAGGACATCTATTTGCTGGTTGGAAATACATTGCAGAAATGCGCAGAAGAAGTTGATGAAGGGTGTTTAAGTTTTTCTATAAAACCTAACATCTGGGAATCCACGCCCTCAGTCCGACGTGTATAAGCTATGGGATTAATTATTAGCACAATGGCTGAATTACATGATGTGCAGAAGTAAAAACTTATTTTACAGAGTTTTTGCATCGACAAACGGATTGGCAGAGCTCGTATTTTCTCAAACACAACAAAAATCATTCACTGACTTGTTTTCTAATATAAATTTTGTTCAACCAAAAATATTAACATGAAAATGTAGAGATCGGCAGACATACACACCAGGTTTTCATTTCCAATTCTACCCATTCCATTCATGATCTCTATCGCAGCAGTTCCAGCCTCTTTTCCCCCGCCAACTACACACAGATAATAAATCCCTATTTAAAAAAAATTAAAATCAATGCCGATTTGTTCTGTAAATAAAAGCTTTCTTGCATTTTACCGGGAGCCAGTAAATCCCTGGTTCAACCCGCCATGGAGTAAAAGAGTGGATGGAGCCTTCACAAACTCAAAATGTAAAGAGTGGAATTGATAAACGATGAGAGAAAGTAATGGGATTTAGGGTTAGGTCAAATTCAAAGACCACGGCACTTTGCGTGTCACTCTCACGGAACAGGAAGAGCCCGCTTTTCCCGCTTTGTTTGAGAAAGAGCCTGATACTTTGCCTGCATGCGGGGTATCCTCTGCTGAATTTAGAACATACTAAACGTCACTCTGACGGAACAGAAGGAACCCATTTTTCCCGCTTTGTATGAGAAAGAGCAAGACACTTTGCTTGCATGTGTGCCATCCTCTGCTAAATTTAGAACATACAAAATTTTAGTTATTCTCCCCGCCGCAGCGAAAGTTAATATCCCTTTACTAAATTTTGCGTCAATTTACTAAATTTAAGCTGACAAAATTTTAGTTGTCATCCCTGCAAGAAGGCAGGTAATTACGGTTCCGCTGAAGTTGCAAAATGTTGGTGCTAAAGATGGTCCCTAGTAACAGAGAGTATTTATTCCAAAAACCATCGCTCTTAAACTCAATTTTTAAAAGCCATTGTAAATGTGAGAGTATTTATTCCMAAAACCATCGCTCTTAAACTCAATTTTTAAAAGCCATTGTAAATGTGATTGGTAAKTAATTGCGCTAACTCCGTTCACAATCTATTTTTATAAATGTAATTCGTAAGTAAGTGCGGTAACTCTGTTCACAACCGATGGCCACTATTTAACTCTAGTTTAAAAATCATAAAACTATACAATGAAAGTATTATTTTTTCCAATATGATTGTGCTAACATATGAAAATGTTATATAATGAAAGTATTATTTTTTCCAATATGATTTTGCTAACATATCAAAGTGTTTTTCCCTACTTGATTAATGGGACTGAAAGATAAATAGAGGAAACTTTATATTTGAGTGAGCTTAATGGTTAAGAACATGTGTTTCCTCCTATAAGACTATATTTCAAATCAAAAGGAGTAGGGTATAGAACATGTGTTTCCTCCTGTAAGACTATATTTCAAATCAAAAGGAGTAGGGTATAGGACATGTGTTTCCTCCTGTAAAACTATATTTCAAATCAAAAGGAGTAGGGTATAGAACATGTGTTTCCTCCTGTAAGACTATATTTCAAGCCCCTAGGGGGTTCCTTGTCCCACAAACAAGGGGGTCTCATACTCAAATTTGATATGTGGATTGAGAGTGACCTTAAAATTAGATTATTATTACTAAGAATGTTATTTTTTTTCTTTTTTTGTTTAAAGGTGAAAAAATCTATCATAAATGGTTAATTTGTAACCACAATAATCATTATTTGTTATTATTCATGAATGTGGGTTGAGTGGGTTGAGTCATCATTGTTATTGAAGGAAAACCATATCACCTAAAATAATTCCATAGTGGTTTACAAGGAAACAAACTTTCAATATCTTAACTATGTGTTGTATTGTTAATTTTTTTCTTGTATAAAAAAAAAAATAATTCTTTGCCATTCATAAATAAATCTATATCTTACTCCAAAACCAAAACCAATTTCAACTTAAATAGTATCCTATGAAATCTAATACTCTTTATAATCATCACTCACACTACATGAAATTATGTACTTTTTAATATCATCTATAAAATTGTAAAATATATATATATATATATATTTATTAAAATATGTATTTTTTAATATCATCTATAAAATTGCACAATAAGAAAAAATATATTTATTAAAATGTAGAATAAGAAAAAATATATTTATAAAAATATATAACTAACTTACAGGAGAACATTTTTTTCATTATAACTATATAATTATCTGAAAAATAATCTAAATTAAAATATATATATATATAAAACTATAATAAAAATTTAAGTATGCAATAATGAAATATTTTTACATGGAATTGTACTCGAATTTCTAAAGAATATTGTTTCTTATTATAACTCTATAAAAATATCTGTATAAATTAAAAAAGTTAATATAAAACTATAATAAAAGTTTAATTATGCAATCATCAATATTTTTTTACATGGGATTCTACTGTGACTTCAATGTCACATTGAAAATAGATTTGTTAAAAGCATCATTTCAATCAAAAATCAAAAACAAATGTAAAATACATTTGTTGAAAGTATCATTTCAATCAAATATAAAATTTATAAAACAATATTAGAAGAAAAAAAGAAGAAGGAAACAACATAAAATAAGGTTGTGTGGCAGCATAGTTTCTGTTGGGTAAAATTGGGATAGGAAAAATTATCAGAGGCAGATGGAAACTACAACGGAGATGTGGCAAGCAACATGAAGCATAGGTGATATCCATGCAGTAAATGACACATGGCCTCTAGAGCCCCATTTATTTTTTGAAAGTATATAACAAATACAATTTGTGCATAGTGAAAAATAAAAATATATGACGACAGAAATATGAAAGGAGATAAAAAAACAATTTAGTTTGAAATATATTAAAAAAGTTACATGTTGCTCGAAATTTAAATGCATTTTTCATATATACTGGTGAAAGATAAAAATGTATGAGGACATAAATATAAAATGAGACAAAAAACAATTTTATTTGAAATATATCAAAAAATAAAAGTCGGTTACATATTCCTGGAAATTTCAACGTGTTTGTCATAAAGACTGGGATTGGGGCTCCTGCGGACCATAAGAGAAATATGTACAAGAAACAGGATTGTAGAAAGAAGAAGTGGGTGACGGTAGAGTGCAATACCTGAAAAAAATAAATTGAAAGGTATCAATCTTTGGCTAGAAATTTCTATTTAAAAAAGTGGAATAAATGGGTTGATAAACAAAGCATTTTGCGATCACTAGACCTACAGTGATGGTACATATAACCCCTTTTTCTATTTTATTGCTGATTCCTTTTCATTGATGTCGTCGATGACTATTGAAGTCATTTGCCTTTCAACGACGACCTGGTTCAATTCCCTTTCGAGCCATTCTTCAATGTAGCTTCTCATTGGGGCGACATTGATCTCATTCCAGATTTTATGTTAAAAAGTTCATTTTCTAATTCCCCGAAGTCGATAGAAATATTACGTAGAGCCTGGTCAATTTCCTCATTCTGTACTGAATAGTCAACTAGTTAGTCGTCGACTTCATCTTGACCATATTCAAGGATGTTGTAAAACTTTTCCAAAGACAATTTCTTAAACATATCAACCTGTTTATCGAATTCTTTCCTAGTTAAGGGCAAGGAGTCGATGATTAAGTTGGGTTCTTAGAAGTCGTTGGTCCTTCCGGCTAAGTTTATTCTAGACATCTTTGTGAATAAATTTTCTTTCTCTTATATGACTTGTTCACGTGACTGAACAATGAGATGCAAGTTCTTCAATTTTTCTTTCCAGCATGCATTTAATTGACCGATCTGGTTTTTGGATGGAAGATCTTGTTGTCTTCTTCTTGTTTCGGTCATGTTGTTGACAATGGTGCCAAAAGGAAGGACTGTGTTTAAATAGAAATGTTCTTCATATTTTAACTCCACCTGCAAATGTTCAAGAAAATTATGTGCCCTTGTTCCAAGGGAAGTTATGGTTTGTGATGTTTCCCACACCTCAGTAACCAGTTCCATTCTTTTCTTGATATTGTTCTCCACATATCCTCTACATGATGCGAGGAGGCTGGAGGATCCTTTTAACTTGGCTGTAGTGGTGGCAAGAATGTTTGCCAAAGGATTGGAAAGCAATGGCATAGGAATTAAAGCCTCTTCCAATTCCTTGACCCGGTCCTTCAATCTGACATCCTCGACCTCGATGCCTCCAATGGAATTATGAAGTGCATCTCTGGTTGCTATGTGAAGTTCACAGACTTGGTACTGTCGCATGTTTGCAAGGTTAACCTCTTAATGAGATTTTCCTTTCTTATTTTTTACATTTTTTTTTCAATAATCAATTTTTTGGACTGGCTGTCAAAAACAATGCTCTGGAACACAAAGGATTCATCTTCGTCAAAATTTTCAGTATCAGATATGTCCATTGGACAACTATGCTAGATCGCGTCTCTGGGTTGATCAAGGTACCAGAGTACGCTATCCAGATCAGGCTCAAGTTCCATGTTCTCACTCTAAATTTCGGGCTCTTCCGCCTGTCCCACAATTTTTTTTCTCTTCTTGTCTACTGGAAGCTTGTGAGAACTATCAATTTTAGAGTGAGGAGGGTTGTTATCTCCTCCTTCATTTGAATAACTCTACGTTTCTTTGTTGATGTGGTGGGTCGTTGGGGTGATGCTACAGGATGTCGTACTTTTGGGAGTGATATTCGTTGATTGAACACTCTTCTCACCGGGGCCTTTTCCCTGTTGCATGTACAATTTAGTGCTACTTTGCAGTGTGTCTAGGTCATTGGTATCAGACATAGGAGCCTTGCCACCAGTGTCTCTATTTTCGGTCAAGTGTTTTTTGAGAAAACAATTTTCGAAACCAAGTGTTTGTAAATGTTGTACAAAATTTTTATTGGGGTCGAACCCTCTTAGGATTTCAACATATCTCAGGTTCAATTTGCTAGAAAGGGCTACAAATTCGTCAATTTTGTTGACATTCTTCAACACAAAGTCCTTGACTTTCCAAGGCTGAACTATTTTTTTCTCTTCTCTTGGAATAGATGCAACCAGTAGTTGTATTTTCGTGCTACTTCTGTAACAAACATTTTTTCCATAATGTGACATGGAAGGAGAGCAAGTTTTTCCCTGGAGCCAAAATCCATATCACAGTGTAATTATCCAAATGTCCAAGTGTCCCCTTCTTGTCCAAAAAACTGGTTTCTTGTTCAGATATGTAGGGAGCATCTTCTCCCAACAACAAAACTTTGAAAATAGTCATGAAGCCATTAAAAACATCATAAAAATAGTGGGAGGCCTTATGCTTCCACAAGGCCTAGTATCAGAACGTTACTGGGTCGAATTCCTAGTTGACATTCTTGGATAGAGACAGTTATGGAAACTGGCAGCAATGTGCTATCGCAAAAACTAAGTAGGATGACATAAAATTTCTTTTCTCTTTTGAAGCTTGACAATTGGGAACAAATTTCATGGGAAATTAGCTTGCCCCAATAAAAAATGGCTTGTTCCATGAGTGTGAAATAAACAATTTAATGACCCATCTGGGAAATAGTTATTGTGGACTCTTGTCTTGGTATTCTTAAACCCACCAACCCGACGATCCATGAAAGAAATTCAAAGAAATGGTGAATTATGGAAAGCGGACGAACATGCTTCAAAATGGGATGATAATAGTTCCACAGGAGACTTCAGGACCTGATGGTCAAATTGTATGTCTCAGAAGTTTTCAGTGCAAAATGTACTATATATATATACAAACATGTTTTTATTATAGACAAGTGCGAAGGTCACGGAGACGAGGGAGAGCAAGGAAAAAATGAAAAGGTTTGAAAAGCGATCAGACAGGATTCAAAATAGGGTTACGGGGGATACTCAGGAGAGGCGAGATGGGTCCCACAGTCAAATTTTATGTATCGAAAATTTTGAGTGCAAAATGTGTAAAACGGAAGAGAGCATGATGGGGCAGTTTAGTGGCTGGTTTGTATATTTGCGGAATTAGGGGAAAGTAGCTAAGTGTGGAATAAGGAAACAACTGATCAGACTCATTTTCAAAATTGAGGATTGAAGATTTCGTGAATGGAACAACTCGATGACCCGCAAATGGCATTCCATGATGTTTGAAATTAACACTCAGAAGGGATAATATAACCATCCAAAAAATTTTGTTTTATGCGTATTAATGGGAGATTTCCTCAAATCCTGGTTTAGGATTAACGCTTGCTAATTGCATACTTATAAATAAGATATTATATACAATTGGTAATTGCTAATTGCAAAAGGGCGTGGGCATAGGAAACAACGATTAGGAATTGGATATTTCTTGAACCTGCCAACCCGACAATCCGTGAAAGAAATTCGAATATATGGAGAAGTATGGAAAACAGACAGATGAGCTTCAAAATGGGGTGACAATAGTTCCACATGAGATGTGAGGACTCGACGGTCAAATTGTATGTCTTAGAAGTTTTCAGTACAAAATGTGTACCATGGAAGAGGGCATGATAGGTAGACTGTAATATGGAAGACAGTATGATCTGAGTCTGGTTGTAAATTTGTATATCGCGGAAGTCACAGTACTATTCGCAAGTCATGGAACAATAGAGGTCCAATCTAGATCCCACTGACTGGGAATCCGTGGTTGGAGAAGTGGCCTGATAGTCAAATTGTATTGATAAAAAAATTTAGTGCATACTGTGTAACATGAAAGAGGGTTGATGTAAGAGTTCAAAAGTCAATTTATATATATTGGAAGTGAGGGGGACTGTTTGCAGGTCAAGGAACACTAGAAGTGTAGTCCGGATGTCCGGGAATCCTCAAGCGAAAAAAATCGGGTAAGTATGGAATTGGAGGCGCAAAAGAGATTCCAAGAAATGGAGAAATATGGAAAGCGGATGCAGGGGCTTCAAAACGGGGTGAAAATATGTCCCCAAGAGACGTGAGGAATCGAAGGTCAAATTGCAGGTCTCGAAACTTTCATGTGAAAACTGTGTATCACGGAAGAGGGTATGATTTGGGAGTGCGACAAAAAAATTGTATATGGCGGAGGTCCGGGTGTTGTTTGCAGTCGTCGGAACAATGGAAGTTCAATATAGATCTCGGTTGTCTGGGAATTCACAATCTGAAAAGTGCCTAGGCATCGAATGGCTACTAATTGGTCGAAGTCGCATTTTCAGAAAAAACAACTAAATAAAGAGAAAGAGAGAGTAGATGGGAAAAATAAACAAAAATTTAGTCAAGTATAGAAGAGGGAAAACAAGGTCCAATTTATTCAAATATGCAATAGATATTCCATTTCCTGGAAAGATCTTTTCTTTATGTTGTTGGATAAGTTTTATACATATTGCACATACTTGGAAAGAAATATGAAGGTAGCGGGCACAGGAAACAACATCTAGAAATTTGAAATTTTTTGAACCCGGGAACTCGACGATCTGCCAAAGAGATGTCAAGAAATTTTCAAGTGTGGAAAGCAGTCGGACGTGCTTCAAAATAGGGTGACGGGTTCCCGAGGAGCTGTAAGGCCCCGAGTGTCAAATTGTATATATCGAAAAAATTTGGTGAAAAATGTGTAACATGGAAGAGGGGATGATGTGGGAGTCCAGAAGTAAATATTCATATCGAAGAAGGAGAAGTCCTATTTGTAGGTCACGGAACAATGGAAAGTGCAATTTAGACAAAGGAGAATGGATCGGTCGAAACACATGAATCCGCCAACCCACGCAGCAAGGCATTTTTAGAAAAAAACGATTAAGTAACCAGAAAAAGAAACTACAGGGGATAAAAGAGTGGGAAAATAGAAAGGTGGAGGGAAATTTTTGTAAGCGTGAATTGGTTTCAAACAAGCCCCATTGTTGCAAAACCATCATTTTCTAGTAATTGCCAGCAAATACTTTGTTGAAGATTAGATTTTATTGCAACTTGTGGGTGTAAGTGTGTTCTTGATACATTCTTCCATGATTGTAACATATTAACTTAAGTATTGAACTTATTTCATTATGGGTTGTTAGCATTAAAGCTTAATAGTTGCATGTCTAGAAACAAAAATGACGATCTTGTTGCAACATTGTGATTTGGTATTGCTATGTTCTATCTACATTATGAATAGAATTGAATGTTGGTTTGAAACTGTGTGTAATTCATTTTTTTTTTGCATAAAATCCTAATGGATTGAAACATTACATTGTCATACAATTGTTAGATGCTCCATTTTAGAACAAATTACCTAAGTAAATACAATATCGAAGAACTACGAGACTACCAAACCATGCCAATGAGAAGAGGTGTTAAATCTAGAGAAGAAGCAACAACCAAGACTCTAAGGAAATTTTTTTTAATAGMAAATCCATTAAAAAAAAAAAAAACATTGTACATTGTATATCTATCCTTAGAAATTGGACCTAGTTCTTTATGCCAAAACATTGAACATATCTTCCACAAACATAGGCACAGRATCCACAACATGCAGGAGCCATCGAGATGCTCTTCAACATGCATATAAAACTGATTACCATGATTTTTTTTTTAGGAAATCCTTGCATTTTTCTCCTCGGTGGATSATCATGTGGTAAAATTGATAGTTCTCAGAAGCTTCAGGTGAAGAAGAAGATGAAAAACGTTGCAGGAAAAATGGAATAGCCCTTAACTGAAAGTTAGGAMACARCAAGAAACCACCTCTCCATAGTTGAAAACTTCAGGGACACAGGTTGCACGTGCAATTCCAGAGGCCCAAATTAGTCCATTCTGGGTGGAAGGAGATGACTAGTAGGAATATTCCTTGCACCAATGGGAGTTMTSTTCCTCATTCCCTAAGATGTGAATTGTATATCCATAGAACATGAMAATAGTCCCRCAATTGAATAATTTATTGGCTTGAAATATATCTCTGGGAGCATCAACATATCATTTCCTTATAGTGAAATACATCCTCCCAGAATGGACTAATTTGGACCTCTAGAATTCCTACTTTCGAGCTGCAAAGAGGCTATTGTGTTCAACATCGTTTTCTTTTTTGAAAATCCTTCTTTTGTTGTTGTCAGGACCGCCATCGTTGAGCCGAGAAGTTATTCTCGTTATGGTTGATTTCAATTTGGTCGTAGGAGTGGGAACAATCTCTGCATTGCCATCATCCATTGTCGTATCATTGTCCATCAGATCATCTTCTTCCAGCTCGGAATCCATGGCATCAACCTCTGTGCCAGCCATCAATGCAACTGGGCAGGCAGGTTTGCCTTGGAATTATTTGGCTTGAAATATATCTCTCAATGTACCAAGGGATCATCTCCTTTTTTTCTCCTGGGAGGAGGGAGATGAGTAGTAAGAATATGCCCTGGAATACTGGAACCTCTGGTCATCATGCCCGAAGGTGTTTAATTTATCTGTACATAACTGATACCACAAGTTAACGAGAATTTTCGTTTGATCCAGATGATGTTTGAAATGAAAATTGGGGAGGGATAATATAACCCTCCACAAATCCTGGTTTAATGCATATCAATGGAATATCTCCTCGAGCCTTTCGCTGATCAATGACAATCTCTAGGGTTCCTGCGTAGTGAGTTGTTACCATTAAAGCTCACTAATTGCATATTTAGAAAAAAGTGTGAAGGTGGCGGTGACGATGAAGAGAGATTAAGAATTAGAGATTTCTTAAAGGTGCCAACTGACCGACGCACAAAAGAGATTACATCATGTTTCAAATGAATACTTGGAAAGGATAACATTGTTCTCTGCAAATCTTGGTTTAATTCATAGTAATGACAAATATTCTCTAGCCTTCCGAACATTAATAAAAATCTTAATGGTTCTTGCACGATGAACTACTAGCATTAAAGATTAATAATTGCATATCTAGAAAGAGGTACAAAGGTAGTGGGGATGGAAAAGAGTGACCAAGAATTGTACATTTTTTCCACCCTCCAACCTGTGAAACAGATTCCAATAAATGCCCAAGTATGGAAAGCGGTCGAGCGGGTTACCAAAAAAAGGGTCACAAGATATACCCAGGAGACGTGAGGGGATGATGATCAAATTGTATCTCAGTGACATATTTTGACCGTTAATTTGTATATCGTGGAATTTTGGGTGTTGTTTGTACGTAGGGGAATAGTGGAAGAACAATGTTGAGAGGGCAATTTGTATATTTCAGAACTTCGGGTGTTGTATATAAAGTCATGAGACATTCAAAAAAAGGACCAAGTAAACATAAAGTGAAATCAAACGAGATGAAGGGGAATTTGTTTTCTAATTTGTAAATTATGGAAGTCTGGGTGTTGTTTGCAGGCGATGAAACAATGGAAATGCAATGTTGAACGCGCCTATGTGGGAACTTGTGATTCAAAAAGTTTGTTCAATATGAAATGGGGAAGCGGTTGGTCGGGTTGGTGATATAAAAGTAACAATGGAAATCTGAAGATGTGTATCCGCCAAATCCCCCACCTAGAGATTTTCCTAAAAACGAGTAAGTAACCAGAAAGGGAAAGCAGAGGGCAAAAAAGAAATAAGATGGAAATTTTCGGAAGCAGGAATCTCTGTAAGAAATCCCCATTGGTGGTTTTAACAGTATGTATGAAAGGCATTAAACATGTTAAAAGGTTCTTCAATCAAGTAATATATACAACGAGTGATGTTATAGTTTCCAGGATCTGTTTGTATAAGAGAAGTGTCGAAAATTTACAAGAAAATCAATTTTTGGATGTTTAAGTAAAGTATTTGTACTGTTAGCCTCACCACAAGTATAACAACAATGAATTTTAATTTTAATTTTCTCTTGTTCATATGATTGTTCCATTAGACTTCACATAGTATATATTCTTTTAATTCAATTTTTTTGGTAATTTGTAGATTGTAGAAGTTCGGGTGTTGTTTGGAGGTAGCAGAACAATGAAAACGCAATGTTGAACCCGCCTATCCAGTAACCCGCCTATTCGGAAACCCACGATCCAAAAACTTTGTACAATATTAAACGGGGAAGCGGTCGGTCGGGCTAGTGATACAAAAGTAAGTTGAAATCTAAAGACGTGAATCCGCCAACTTCCACACCCAGAAAATTTTTCGAAAAATGAGTAATACATACTAAATATGTACTTTTATAAAGTATGGACATGAGATTTTATAGAGCACGTACGGATCCCTCATTCCATACTTAGCCAATTTTTGGATCGCGGGTTCTCAAGCTGGCAGGCTCAAAATTGGGCCTCTATTATTCTGTGTCCTACAAATATCATCCAGAGTTCCGCAATATACAAATTGACAAGCAGACTTGCGGGCTAAATGACTCAACATTGCACTTCTATTGTTCTGTGTCCTCTAAACAACACTCGGAGTTCTGCGATATACAAATTGACAAACAAACTCTAGGGATGGAGGGCTCAAGATTGTGATTGTTTATGGATGGTGATCCCTATCAACTATCTAACATTATCTAAAAACATTATTTTCAAATACTAAATTATTAATATTAAATATTGATATTGTACAATTTAATTACATAAAAATATTAAAGGATGTTAAATCTCTTATTTAAAAAAAAAAAAAAGTAAACAAAACTAAACTTTTTTAAATTCTATCACCGCAAGTATAACAACGACCAATTTTAATTTTAAGGGCCTTTTGTTGATAAGATAGCTCTAATGGACTTCGCACATTATATATTCGTTTATTTCAATTTTTTGGATTGTAGGTTCTCGGGCTGGTGGGATCAAAATTGGGCCTCTATTGTTATGTGTCCTACAAATAGCACCCATATTTCCACAATATACAAATTGACAGGTGGACTTGTGGTCTGGCTGGCTCAACATTGCATTTCTATTGTTTACTTTCCTCCAAACAACACTCGGATTTCCGCGATATACAAATTGATAGATGGACTCCAGCACCGGCAGGCTCAAGATTTCGATTGTTTACGAATGGTGATCCTTATCAACTATCTAAAATTATCTAAAAACATTATTTTCAAATACTAAATTATTAATATTAAATATTGATATTGTACAATTTAATTACATAAAATTATTAAAGGATGTTAAATATCTTATTTTAAAAAAAATGAAGTAAACAAAACAAAGTTTTTTTAAATTCTATCACCGCAAGTATAACAATGACTAATTTGAATTTTAAGGGCCCCTTGTTGATATGATAGCTCCATTGGACTTCACACAGTATATATTTGTTTATTTCAATTTTTTGGATCGGGAGTTCTCGGGCTGGCGGGCTCAAAATTGGGCCTCTATTGTTCTGTTTCCTACAAACAACACCTAGTGTTCCGCGATATACAAATTGACAGGCGGATTTGCAGGCTGGTTGGCTCAACATTGCACTTTTATTGTTTCTTGTCCTCCAAACAACACTCGGAGTTCCGTGATATACAAATTGACAGACAGCCTCCAGGGCTAGCATGCTCAAAATTGCGATTGTTTACAGATGGTGATCCCTATCAACTATCTAACATTATCTAAAAACATTACTTTCAAATACTAAATTATTAATATTAAATATTGATATTGTACAATTTAATTACATAAGATTATTAAATGATGTTAAATCTCTTGTTTTAAAAAAAAATGAAGTAAACAAAAGAAAACTTGTTTAAATTCTATCACTGCAAGTATAACAATGACCAATTTGAATTTTAAGGTAATCTTGTTGATATGATAGCTCCATTGGACTTTGCATAGTATATATTCGTTTATTTCAAATTTTTAGATCACGGGTTCTCGGGCTGGCAGGCTCAAAATTGGGCCTCTATTATTCTGTGTCCTACAAATAGTACCAAGAGTTCCGCGATACACAAATTGACAGGCGGATTTGCAGGCTGGCTGGCTCAACATTGCACTTCTATTGTTCCATGTCCTCCAAACAACACTTAGAGTTTTGCGATATAAAAATTGACAGACAGACTCCAGGGCTGGTGGGCTCAAGATTGCAATTGTTTACGGATGGTGATCCCTATCAACCATCTAACATTATCTAAAAACATTATTTTCAAATACTAAATTATTAATATTAAATATTGATATTGTACAATTTAATTACATAAATTATTAAAGGATGTTAAATCTCTTATTGAAAAAAAAATTAAGTAAACAAAACAAAGTTTTTTTAAATTCTATCACCGCAAGTATAACAACGACCAATTTGAATTTTAAGGGCATCTTGTTGATATGATAGCTCCATTGGACTTCACATAGTATATATTCATTTATTTCAAATTATTCCAGGAGATTAATTTTACCAAGTTCATCGATCAAGGAAAAGTGCTAAAACGAGCCGCATAATACATTTGTATCATAGAGGTTATATATTAAAGGGAAAAACATGTCCTCTATAGCTCTGTGTCCTACAAACAACACCCATATTTATGCACTATACAAATTGACAGGCGGACTTGCGGGATGGTTGGCAAAAGAATTGCAATTCTATTATTTTGTGTCCTCCAAACAACACTCGGAGTTCTGCGATATACAAATTGACAGATGAAGAATACAACCAAGAACCAATTAAACTCCAAACATGCCGCAAGCAAGATCCCACAAGGTTCCATAGAGGAGCACACATAGACCTTTGCATCAAACAATTTGATATCATTTTTGGACCGAACAATCTTATGCACGTGCAATCTATAGAGTGAGATCTGAATATATCAATCTGACATTTCAATCCATGCTGAGTTCCTTTTTTTTCAATTAGGGCATCGAGAAAATGTAGATACCATACCATAAATGTATAATTGGAGACAATTTTTATTTTTTTTCGGCACCCGAAAGAAAATTGCAGAAATCCTATCATGGCTAAATAGTTGAAAAACAATTGTCAAACTTGGGCACCCAAAAAACGTGCAGGATCCTCCATCAAATAAACAACCACCCACCATGTTTTTTTTCTTTTATTTGCACAACAAAACAAATATGCAAAATCCTCACTGGGAGACGTAAGAAAACATCAAAATAACAACATCGATTGAATTTGTAATTGGATTCTCAAGTACTCGAGTCCGACGAACATTTATCTGGGTGTTGAAGAAATATTGCAGAGACACATTGCAAAATTCTTACTGGGAGATGTAAGAAAACATCAAAATAACAACATCGATTGCATTTGTAATTAGATTCTCAAGTACTCGAGTTCGATGAACATTCAT
>ML794068.1:0-45795 GCA_009831015.1 Picea engelmannii
TAAAATTTATACAAAAAATCATATCCTTTACTTTAAGATTCGAATGGATCTTCCTTTCTAAATCAAGTTATAATTACGCAATGTTCTGGAAGCAAATTATGAACAAAATGATAATAAAAAGGGGTCAAAATTGATTATATTAATGACATATAACCCTAAATTTCTCTACACATGCATACCTGGCACCAGGCCCTCTTACTTGCCATTTTTTCCAAGCCATCACTAAGTTGCTCTTCTTAAAAACACTATTTTTGAAGATGTACACACACTGCACCATTAATTCCTGCGTATGTATGCCTGCTGCACCACTACAACCTGCGTACGTACGCTAGTTGTACCACTACAGCCCATGTATACTCGCAAAAGTTGCAAAAATTAAAAAATTTCAAGGAATTCATTGAGATTACGGGCTATTGGGTAGTTTCCCAATTGATCCACCACCTATAGCTCGTCACCCAACCAAATAACCATCCTTTTTTCATATAAAAGGAGGTGTTGGGGTCGCATTCCTAGGCCAAGCATAAGAACAATGAAACTCTACCTATTTCACATCCCCTCCTTTCCCTAAGAAATTGCAGCCGCCTTGTGAGATTTGCCTTAGAATTTCCCATTTTTCCCTTTTTCCTCCATCATAAGCCTATTCCATTTCCCTAGAAAAAGTTTGAAAGGAGAAAGATACGTGGAAGCGCATTTGGAGCTTGGTGAAGAGGAGCTCGGACCAGGTTCGTGGAGCAGTCGTCGACTTTGTTGTAAGTAAACATTGTGATATAAATAAAAGAAATAATTTTCTTGTCCCAAAATATGATGTGTCAAATGTTTGTATTTGATTTATTCTTTATTCTAACATCTAACCCATGATTTATATATGAGATGCATGTTTGTAGTTCCCTGTTTATCTGTTTGTGAATGTAGTTCAACCTTGGGAGGAGACTTGCAGTTAGCGGAGCTATCGAACGCGAGAGGATCGACACCGAAGGCAGAGTAAAAGGTAAAGTTACCTGATCTTTTCACTTTGTCTTTCATGTATGAATTTGGGGTATGTTCGGGGTAGTTAGAAAAGTAGGATACTTTTAGACGGTTATATCTGCCTACATTTTGAACCCTAGTGTAGTCCATAGGGGGGGTTCCCTACTAGCAGAAATGGTGGCCATACTGGGGAAGCCTCTAGAGCTTTAGGGGATTTTTTGGGTGTTTGATTGGTTTTATTACCTTTTGAGTTTTTGTAAGTGTGTTGAGTCTTTAAGGGATTCTGGTCACCTATTGGTGCCATACCAGTTCTCCCTTCCCTTTCAATCTGCCAATTTTTTTTTATTTTTTTTTTGTTTTATTTTTTTTCTTCTTTCAGAATTTACAGAGGTGTGTGTCCTGTTGTGGGTCTCCATGCATACATCCACGCCCTGCTCTATAGAAAAACTACATACATATGCAGGTTTCTTAAGTGTCGGTAGCGTGCCTGTGTCAAGAATTTTTTTTTTAAGAAGAGGCAATCAACCTCTTCCTAGATTGAAGTCATACTTCTCAAGTTTCTTGATTAAGTACAGTGTCTCTGTTGTTACAGTCGTAGCCTAGGTTTGATGTCAGTTTTCTTATCTTTTTAAAGATTTCTTGTGTTTTCTTTGAAAGGGTTTTCAACGAGTCTGTGAGTCTTTGATCAGCCTATTTGGTGTCTTCAGTGACTCCTTGCGATCCGCAGTGGGCCAGAGGTTAGTTTCGGTCTTGTCTTGCCTTTTACTTTTTCCCTTTCGCTTTATTTAAAGAAAAAGAAAAAAATATTTGTTTCAAGTTTTCTTGTTTGAAGCATTTCAAAATAAATAAATAAATATTCCATTTCTTTGTTAGGTTAAGTAGTTGGGTTGAATGTTTTGATTGTTAGGAAAAATAATTATTTTCTTAAGTTCTTTACTGATTGCTTAGAACATTAAGTAGCTCGTAGTCTAGAGAAATTTCATTTTAGGTTTTCCTTTAAAAGATATTAGAAAAAGGTAGTTATGAAAAGTTGGTTAAAGAGTTAGTTGCAAATCTTTATTTGTCAAATAGAATTAATTTTGATTTTAGTTTCGTTTATTTCTCATTCTTCGTCTCTCAAAACACCACTAGTTTCAATGTCGTTTCCTTGACTTAAAACAAGCCATTTAAAATTAACGTTAATTTTAAATCAACTAAACTTTAGGTTTGTAGGTTCAATCAACTACTCTAGGCTAGAGCCTACTCTAGGCTAGAGCCTTGAATTAGGTTGGAGAGGAAACTCTTCAAGGCTTACAAACAAACATTGGAATCAGAGCTAGGGAGTGTAAAAAATTTAGTAAACGGGAAAGTTATCTGGGACCCCCCTCTAACACAGGGGCTAAACACGAGGTCGCGTGCGGAAAGGTAGCAGAGATAGCCCCTCCAAAGCTGGACCAATCATAGTGGAGAATGTATATAGAGGAATTGTTTTGGGATACTGTCGGTTTCATTTGCCTACAGAGCTTCGTGGATCTCGAATCCATTCTAGGTCCTCAGTTGTCTTCCAAACCACTTTCTTTCGATACCCTCGATAGGTTTCAGGCTTGATACCCTACTCATTGCAGTCCAACCAGTTGTCGACTGTACCCACCTGGTGACTGTTCGCAAGATGGAAACCTAGTTGCCTTTATTCTAGATACTTACACAGGTGACTGCGGGGGTATACCATGGTACCTAGGGCAGACGGCGGGCCACGCTTTGTAGAGTATACCCAGAGGGTGATTTCATGTTCAAGTTGCACTTGCACCGATAATTTTTTCTAGTGTTGGTTGGTGTAACTGTTCTTACAACTAGATAGTGGTTTCCTTGCTTTATCTCATAGGAACTTTTCTAGTGTGTGCTTGGTTTTCAACGTTAGTAAAATCCTTACCGTGTCGTTGATATTTTCACAAAGTGGAAGATCAGGAGCTCCATCAGTCGTGAAGGCTTCAGGGTCTGTCGTTGATTACATTGGAGCCACCACCGCCACCGCTACGACGAATAATTGACCAGCAAGGGTCATTTGAGGCGACTATGCCCGAGCCATCCCTGAGAGGAGAACACTCGAATCCGAAGGAACCGACTATTTCTAACCTTGGAGTGGAATCTCTTGAGCATTTTAACCCTCCGATCACTGACTCTTCGATGCCACTTTTGATATACCTTTCCCCTCCAAGGGTAACACATCACGACCCTCAGATAGTCCTGCAAACAGCTATGGAAGCAAATGTTGCTTTCATCAGGGAGTCCTCACACTCCCTCAATGACTTCCACCATTGGGGGCATTCTACCTCCAAACCCACCTTCATCGGTCTGGACCACAATGGTCTAGACCACCTCTACTTCGGGAAGTGGTCTGATTCTGTCTATGGTGGAGATCATTGCTCTCCGTTCACACAGAGTGCGATGGGCCTTCCGTTTTCATATGAGATGCCCATATTTGATATGAACTTTGTCCTCACCTACTCCACCCTACAGACCATGGGTCTAGGGGAAGGGAGCTCAAACGCTTCTTTGAAAGGGTCCATGAGGGGCACATCAGCCCTCTATAACGCTATCCCTTATGGCAAGGGTCATATACCTCCTTCGTCCCCCTCACTCGACGATGCTCCCCAGCAATCCGTCGGGCCAAACATGAACTACAACTTGTTTGGAGGAGGCAGTCTAGGACCTTCTTCCTACACCACACCGGTGGGTTCAATTTCGTACTCTTTGTTCGACGCATTTGGTAATAATGCTTTCTCTTCATCTACCATCTCGTCCAGGGGCAACCCTGGTTTTGGAAAACAGAATCCTATGCAGGGTACTCTTCCTACACAGGGGGAAAACACAAGAGTCTTTTCCTCAAAAGGACTCTGGAATCCATGGCAGGAATTATTTCACTCGTCAGGGATGCCGACTGGGGGAAACCCCTTCCATGGTCAATGGAACCCTAGGCAAGGCTCAATACCTATGCCCGTTGGATCGACAAGGGGGCAACCCTTTCCAGAATCTTTGGAACAAAACGTAGGGAGAAATCCTCACACAGCCCTCAACGTCCAATTACGGGAATCAACCGATGATGCCGCAACAAACGTAGTATCCATACGCTGGCCAAGGCCATGGTATTTACCAGACCCCTAGGCAGTAGCCCAACTTTTCCTGGTAGCCTAGTGCCAGTCAAACTCTAGGCTCCTTTCTTCCTGTACATAGTCAACAACCCAAACTACCATTTCTGGTGACTTTACATTTGCCAAACTTGTCAAGTTTGTTAAACGACCCAATTTTTCATGATCCGCATTGGCCCCCCATGCCGACTAAGTTTCCCTCGGACACTCTGAATTTCAAAGGCAAGCCTAACGAAGATCCAAGTGATCATGTGACTACTTTTCACCTATGGTGCTTGTCAAACTTGCTGCAAGATGACTTCATACAGTTGCGCATGTTTCAACGCATTATTATCTGGAGTGTCGCAAAATGGTACATCGAGCTCGACTGCTCAAGATACTCTTACTTTAACGATTTGGCAATGGTTTTCCTAAACCATTTCCAACTACCTGTGAGATATGATGCCGACATCAATTTGTTGGCCAACTTTGAGCAAAAAAAGGCCGATCATATCTCGGATCACATCCGAGAATGGCGACGTCAAAATAGTTTGATAAAAGTACCAGTCTCACCGAATTTCCTGTTGGAGTGGTTCCTTAAGTCTTTGGTACCTCAATTATCCAAGGACATTGCAACTTCGGCAGTGTTTTCCGAGGAAGAGGTGATAATGAGAGCTCAACAACTTGAACTGATATACTCTCAATCTAGTTTAATCTATGAAGTTTTACCAGATGCGCCACAGTCCATCCTTGACAAGGCCAGACACAAGTGTGGACCACATTCTAATGGTATAGTTGGTTCAACACAAGAAAATCCCACTGATCATCTGTCAAATCAATTGCAACAATTGTCAATACAGCAAACAACGCCCAACCAGAACTCTGGTTCGGTTGCTTCCCCTACTCAAACGTCGGACGTACATAGTGTGCAGTCGACGAACCCGAAGGCAAAACAACAGCCTAATGGAAAGAAAAAAAAACGAAATAAGAAGGGTAAGGGGGATAAAAAGCCAACCAAAAATGTTGATGGGGGCAACACAGAGAAGAGAAATTCAAATTATCTGTGTAACCTTTGCACGGAAGACCACCTGACTCACCTGTGCCCTCGACTTGCGGAGGCCCAAAATTTATTGGTGCAACAGTAGCCTGATGTGTTAACAAACCCATTTCCTCATGGAAAATTTTGACTCAAGCCTCTACGAGTGTGGATGGGGGCAGTCAGGGACCCCCTCCGTCTTCTAGTAATCCCTTGGTCGTAAACGTTTATATGTTGAAAGGTGATGCTTTCATAGCAACTAGGGCACACGATTACAAGAAGTCAAAATCTATTAAAAGGGTAAAGAAGTCGTAAACCCATATGTTCCTCTTCAAATTGAGAAGACGATGGGAGAAACAATGAAATGCATCTCGAAAGGGGCATTCAAGAAATCTTCTCACAATCCAAACGTTAGGGCTGCCAAAAATTACTCTGTGGTGGAGGATTTGTCACAAACCCCTTGCGCGATGTCCGCTTTGGAGGTCCTCCAAAGCCGCCCTTTGTAGAGAAAGGATTTATTAGTTGCCTTAGGATCTGCCGAGACTTGTAATCCAAGAACGATCATGCTTGATATGATTGACTTGAAACCTTGTCTCCCATACCACGTTGCATTTCAGATAGTAGTGGATTACACCACGAAAACGTTTATCCAGAATATTTTTTGCACGGTGGTTGATGAGGGTGCCTCGACATGCGTGATGTCATTGGCATGTTGGAAGGCCATTGGCCAGCCTGTTTTGTCTCCATCACCTACTCTACTTACTGCTTTCGATGGTCATTCTTTCAAACCACATGGTATCATCCCTTCTTTCCCCATGCAGTTAGGAGGGAAGACCATGTTCTTCGAATTTGAAGTGGACGATGCACCTCTCGACTACAACCTTCTGTTAGGAAGGAGTTGGACCTATGATATGCATGAAGTGGTTGCCATAGTTTTTTGAGTCTTGTTGTTTCCACACGAGGGTCGGATCATATCCATTGATCAGTTGTCCTTCTCTCATCCTGACTCTTCATCGGAGACATCCACGATCCCGATGATTGATAACCCTCAGCCAGACGTCATCAACATAGGGGTTGTTTTGTGCCCACCTTTGATGGGTACCTTCAATTACCCGCCTTCTTCTGGCGATGTCAATCTCATATCGGTTATCCCCTACCAGCCTAGGGATAATATTTTTCAAGTGTCGTCATTCTGTATGACTTACTTTAATGATCTGTGGACTCTTCCTTCCCAATCAGCTCCGATGGAAGGGACAGGGCATCTTGGCATGGCCATGCCCTTGTCCATGGTATAAGTTGCATACACTATTGTCCAGGAAGATTTGGCCGACCCCGATCTGACTTCCGCACATGAGTTAGATCTAGTTCTCGAGACTATCTAGGCTCAAGGTTCCCTCGCCACTACTGATTCTTTAGATTTCATCTTTCCCTATGATGAGGTGATTATAGAGGCATTGATCGGTCCAGAATGACCCTAGGATGATCTCCATCACAGATCCTATTTTCTCTCAGAGTTAAGAAGAATAGAGGCAGGTCAATTCGTGTTGACTATGACTGGAGATAGGTATTGTCCTATTAATCCTCTAAATACGCACGCAGTTTATGCCGAGGATAATATGGAAACTATCATTGAAACAATACCTATTGAAATCTCTAGAAACCCTGGAATCATGGAGAATGTATTCGTCGGAGCGGATTTCTCCCCCGAAGAGATTCAGATCTATACAAATTTATTTAAGGAATTTCACGACGTTTTCGCTTGGTCTTACGAGGAAATGCCATGCATTGATCCAAGAATCGTTGAACATGAGATAACAACTTAGCCTGACGCCAAGCTAGTACGACAAAAGATTCATCCAGTGAATCCTCGGAAAGCAGCAACTATTAAGGTTGAAGTGGAGAAACTGCTTAAAGTTGGTTTCATCTACCCCGTACAGTTGATGAAATGGGTGTCAAATCTCGTTTCGGTTAACAAAAAACAGGGTATGATTCGAGTGTGCATGGACTTTCATGACTTGAACAAGGCCTATCCAAAGGATAATTTCCCCACCCCATTCATTGATCATATTGCCGATGAATGCATAGGTTTTAAGGTCTTTTCATTCATGGACGGTTTCTCGGGATATAACCAGATTCAGATCAAACTCGAGGACCAGCATAAAACATCTTTTATATGTCTGTGGGGCACATTTTATTATCGTAAGATGCCTTTTGTCCTAAAGAATGTTGGAGCCACTTTTCAGCAAACCATGTCTTTTTCTTTCCACGATCTCAAACATATAGTCGAGGTTTATCTCAATGATTTATCATCACGATCTCGTAAGAGATATGATCATCCCACGCACCTTTGAATTATCTTTGAACGATGTCACTACTATCAGATTTGCTTGAATCCCAACAAGTGCAGTTTTTGCATGACGTTGAGTCATCTTCATAGTTGCAACAATAGGGATCATGGTCACTCCTCTAAAGGTTGAGGCGATAGTTTAGTTGCCTCCCCCGTGCAAAGTCCCTTGGTCTCAAATCTTACAAGGAAAATCAAACTCCCTTCATCATTTTATCGCAAACTATGTCGAGATCACTAAAGGGTTCATGCGTTTACTGAAAAAGGGATTCCCTTTCTATTGGGACGAAGCCGCTCAGCGCTCTTTCGAAGCATTGAAACACGCCCTCACATTTTCCCCTCTGCTCTGACCTCCCAATTATAATAAATATTTTTTATTGTACTTGGTCGCCGCAGAGTCGACCATCGGTATGGTCTTGGTTCAAGAGGACGATTTGCTCAAAGAGCATGTGATTTATTACCTGAGTCAAGGTCTGGTTGGACCAGAACTCAAATAATCCCATGTTCAGAAGCTTGCATTGGAAACATTGCATGTTGTCCAATGGTTTTGTCATTATATCCTTCTTCTCAAGACCATCGTCATTGTAGTTGTGAATTCGTTCCAATACGTGTTGACATGACGTGTAATTGGCGGAAAGATCAGTAGATGGATTGTTATCCTCTACGAATTTGACTTGGATTTTGTTTCCGTGAAATCCAAAAATTCGTTGGTCTTCGCGGAACTTATTTTGTAACTTCTAGTCGAATCAGGTGATGTTACACCCGAAGAATCACCGATTAAAGGAGATATACTAGTCTATCTCCAGAATTTGAAGTGCCCCACCTCTGCTTCTTGCGATGAGCATCGACGTATATGCCATCATGCACGAAACTATCTCATACTCTATGACACTTTGTATCGTCGAAGTGTAGACTCCATCCTTCGTCGGTGCCTCATTCATGAAGAAGCAGAACTCGTTCTTAACAACTACCACACTAGAGCATGTGGTGGTCATTTTTCTGGGTTGGCAACATCCTAAAAGATTCTACGAGCTGGTTACTTTTGGCATACGTTGATCAAGGATTGTGTTGAGTCAGTCAATAAGTGCCACCCATGTCAGATCTTCTCTCGGAATATGAGGGCACATCTTGCTCCCATGTTCCCTGTCATTGTTGTTGGTCCCTTCACCAAGTGGGGTATTGATTATACTACATGCCACCCAGATTTAGCTAGGGGGCATCGTTATATCATCGTAGTGATAGACTACTTCACAAAGTGGGTCGAGGCTATGCCAATATTCAACAATGATGGCAAAATCGCAGCTCTCTTTATTTTTAACCAGATAGTATCAAGGTTCGGCATCCCAAATGAGATTTTCACTAACCATGGCAATCACTTTCAGAACTAAATGATGTCTGAGTTAATATCAAATCTTGGGTTGAGGGAAGATCATTCATCACCCTACTACCCACAAGTGAATGGTCAGGTGGAAGCTGTGAATAAGTCTCTCAAGACTATTCTGCAGCGAACGATCAATTCTACCAAGTCAAATTGGCATTTAATGTTGTACTCGGCAGTATAGGCCTACCAAACGTCTATAAAGACTGCCACCGATTTTTCACCTTTTCAACTCGTTTACGGGATGGAAATAGTCTTTCCGATAGAGTTCCAGATCCCATCTCTAAAGTTGGCAGTAGAGTTATTTCCAGACACTTCACCGCTTGAGGAACACTTATTATATCTCGAGCAGCTCGATGAGAAACTTCATGATGCAGCCTTGGCTAACAAGGCTCACAAGCAACAGGTCAAGTGTCAATATGATCAGTTCGTTCATCCTCAGCTTTTCTCCGAAGGTGACCTTGTCCTGGTCTATGACCAAGATAAGGATCCCCTGGGGGCATGCAAGTTCAAACCCATGTGGTTCAAACCTTTCATAGTGAAGGAGGTTTTAAAGAAGGGATCTTATCGTCTGGTTGACTTTGATGGAAATGCTTTGGTGGAGCCTAGAAATGGGCTCTACCTCAAGAAGTATTACTCGTAGGTTGGTCACCTGGGTGACTTCTTGTACATATGTATATTTCTTATATAGTTAGTTTTTTGTCTTTTTTTTTATGGACATGTTGTTATTTATGTCATCTTTTTCACTGTGGTAGATGTCAAGTGAATCAAAGGTGTTCATTGGGTTCGCGGACGACGCCAACCGACACACTAAGAGGCTTGCTTCCACAACTTGGGTGATTTTCATGCCTCAAGGCCAGTTACTATCTTTTGGAGGTATCTATTTAAGTGACGCCACAAACAATGTCGTCGAATATAGTGCAGTGATAGAGTTTCTTTGTGATGCTTTGTAGCATGGTATCTCTTACGTCCAGGTCTACTTAGACGCTCAACTGGTTGTGTCCCAGTTAAATGGGGTTTACCGCATTTATGATCCTACTCTACACCGACAATTCTTTAGGGTATGTCTCTTAGAACATTGCTTTGATTACATTATGTATATCTATGTTCCTAGGAGATTAAATCAAATGACAGATACTATAGATAATCAAGTATTAGATTGGCATATTGCACACACATAAAAGAAAGATACACACATACACATGTACATACATTTGTAAAAATGTGATCCATAAGACATAAAATATGTAAATACATATATATATATATATATATATATATATATATATATATATATATATATATATATCAAAAACTCTCAAAGTACATAGGTGGGTGTGAATGCCTCAAAAATACATATCCACTATACATCATGGGGCTTATGGCGTAAAAAATATACAAAAAGAGTTCCCTCGACACATAAGTGGTCCATCCTACCTAAGCACGGGGCCTGTTGGCCCTCCCATAGTGAACAATGGCGTTCGCCAAATTCCGGAAGAGTTGGACCCGAGTCTGTGGCACCCTAACTACATGAGGCTTCATCGATGGTGGGATATCCTCGATCTCAGCCATGGGAACTGCACGAGTGAGTGCGGTGAGGTTCCGCTCTACCTGTCTCAAAACTTTCTCAGCCTCTCCGGTCAGACGTCCCCCTGTTGCTACTACTAGTCCAGCGACTACTGTTGGTATTGCCTCTGGTCGAGGACGTTGCATGGTCCTCGAGAAGTCTATTGGACGCATTGGTCCCACATCTGTACATAACAGATACATAGTTGTTAGATACTCTGATTCACATTAAAAATGATATATATTAAAAATAAACTAAAAATTAAATAACTTTAAAAAACAAATGAACCTATCTCTCCTCGCTCTTCTCCAGGAGGTATGGCCATGTCCGAATCCCTGGAAAAGTTGATTCCAGTGTAGGGGTAGTCCTCTATCACTGGAATCTGTCATGCCCACCAGTCAAAACATTTTTCGTCAAAGGCCTCTATGGTCCTTCCTCCCCCCTATCGCGGCAACAATGCTTCCCATCTACTCACTATTGGGAAGGAGGCCACATGCCCCCGCACTGTCTCTCGTGGACTAAGGTTGGGTACCCTCTCAAAGAAGAATGAACATAAAATGGTGTTGAACCCAAAGTACTCCACCCTCGACACTCTGTGAGTTGTCTCTTCATGAAGTCAAGCATGGTCGTGGTCCAGTCGAATACTCGTGCGTTTAGGCACTGCATCGCACAATACATGTGCGCCCAGAAGACCTGATGTGAGGCTGCGGATCTAGTGATCCGCCCAATAAAAAAAACTATCACCTTTAGTGATAGGTTGGTAATCTTATGGATTGGCACCTGAGAACCTACTTTCTCAGTGTCGGTCTTGCAAGCATTCTGATCAGCTCGGCGATGTTGTAGGGCCCAGGGGGAATGAGCGCAAGTTGATTGGTTCCCCTATCCTCGAGAGGCCAGTCAAAAAGTATATTTCCTCAGTCGTTGGATTCAACAACTACCCCTCAAGCATAAATGCCTCAGTGTCAGGGTGCCAATAATCCACCAAGGCATTCAGCAGCCTGGGTTGTTCCCTCATGAATGGACACCGGTAGAACTTCCATAGCCTGCATTGTTTCAATGTGGCCATAGCAGTAGGGTCCTCATCGACCAAGATATCAATATCCTTGTGCTCCCTCTCTCTCCAGTGGACATACATCCTGTTACATGACAAGTTCAAGGAGAGAGTTAGCTCTTGCATTTTCATTTTTTCTATGTTATCGTGGGCATACGCGGGTTGTCCTTAGACAACCTGCGTACACGTGGGCCCGCCCTTTTTTAGGAGGGCGCTTCCCTCCAAAAACTAAAAGAAATACATAAATTAAGTATGGAAATGCAAGAGGGGTGATTTTGTACTTACTTGGTCCGAGCGGAAGTTCGTTTTGTCCTCTGAAGCTCCTAGAATCAACTCTTTTAGCAAAGAGGTATTTTTCACTTTTTGGTTAATTCTCAATTTGCAATGGTGAAAATGAGTTGTCAGCTTCTATTTATAGACTTTTTTGGCCTTTTTTCCACTTTTTTGAACCCTTTTGCCATTTTTTCTGGCTTGAAAATCGTTTAGCATGGTTCTTGAGTTTCTTATCGGATGTTACGATGAACTTCACTTTTGGTTTGGAAAAAAATTTGGGAGATGGGTAACTTTTAAAGGTCCTTTGGTAAAATTTGTTTTTTCCAACTTTTTGCATATAAGTTAGGTTTCCACCTCCACTTTCTGCATCGCGTTGTCTTTTCCTTTTTTCCATAGGATTGATCCCACTGAACTGCGACACTGAACCATCATTGTTGCTTTAGAAGTGTCGTAATTTAGTGGTAGAACCTACCTTTACATGGATGTCCTAGTTAGATCTTTATTGCATTTTTGCATCCATGTCATCGTTAATGACTTTAGGCTCAAGATTCCTTGTTAGTCTTGTCCTGATTACAAGATTGAGCCACATACGTCTGATGTGTCATCACTCTTGGCCTCACCCTCGGGACTCCCAAAAATGAGTCTTCTTTAAGCCCTTTTCAGATTCTCAAAACATGAAAAGATTGTCGAGCGATCTTGTTTTCCTTCACGCTCACCAAAATAAAATTGGAAGGCATGCCTGTCCGGCGGTAGTTTACCCCTTTTTCGGTCCAGATGGTCAATTTTACAAACAAAAGGTATACTCTAGGAACTTCGGTTCGCTAGAAGAGTATTCTCAGGTATAAGTTTAACCCTTTTTCGGGCCTGAGGGACTAAATTTATGAAAAAGGAACCCCTACGGAGTCCACAGTTAATCTCTTTTCAGACTCCCTAAAATTTAAAATATCATCAAGTGACCTTTTTCTTTCACAGTCGTTAAAATGGTCCAGAATAACATCCCCTACGGAGTCCATAGTTAAACTCTTTTCAAACTCCTTAAAATTGAAAAGATCGTCGAGTGACCTTGTTCTTTCACACTCATTAAATTGGTCCAGAAAAAAATCTACTAGCATGATTTTACTCCTTTTTTTGGCCCGTAGATTAAGGAGGAAAAAGGTACACCTCGAGAGATTCATCTCATCGAGAGAGTTCTCCTAAGTAGATTTTATATTTTTTCGGGCTAAGTAGACTAAATTTAGAAAAAGGTTGTGAGTCCATAGTTAAGCTCTTTTCAGACTCCTTAAAATTGAAAACATTGCCGAGTGACCTTGTCTTTGTCACACTCATTAAAATGGATTTGAATAGACGTGTTTTCGGTGCTATTTTACCCCTTTTTCGAATCGACTAGACTACCTTCGAAAAAGGTACCCCAATGGAGTCTTCTTTTACGTTTTTTCAGAATCTCTAAACGTGAAAAAACTACCAAGTTTACCTTCTCTGGGCTCGTTAAAGTTACATTGAAGTGGATTTTCATTGTGTCTTATTAATTACATTTGCATCCCTGCATCTTTTGCCTAATTCCGGCTCCATGTTGCTCTCAACTGAACCTTTGAAGCATGCCTTATACGCAAGCCTTGTAGCAATTTGCCTTTGCGTCTTGACACCTTGACCCATGGAGGAATTTTCCCGAGTGTCCTTTTCCTGTACATGTCTCCTTGCTCTGAGAATTAGTATGTTCCTTGCAATTGGAACTAGTATGCTTGTGACACTCATTCCTCCTTTGTAACATAGCATTATTTTATTCTTTTTCAAGCTCTTTAAAAATATTGACAAAGACAAATAAAATAAAAAAACCCCCAAAAAGAGGACGGGAAATATATTTTCTTTTTATGGTAGCACAATGAGTCGCCCTTGGACAAAGCACATCCTTTTGTTTTTTCGTCAAGATTTGGGATCTAATATGACCTTAGGAATTTTTTCTCGCTACATAGAGCTTTGTCCTCCTCCGTTTGGTTATTCTTCCAAACACATGGAGAGTTTGTGTTGCCTCCTGCATTGTGAACTTATGTCAAAGTCATGTTGCCTGAGTCTAATCATATGTCATGATATTTTCCAAGGGAAGTTTTACCCAACCTGAGTTGACCTTTCTGCAGTTTTTCTCCTGACCTCATGCCCAGCCATCCCGAAATTCCAATCAAGTCCTTGTTCGAAATCAATGAAGTTATTTGCATGATCATCGAGATCCTCTTGTATTTTTCCGACAAGTCGTCGAAGACCTTTGGGTAGTGAATTCATACACTCACATTACACTCCTACCCAATTTTTGAAGATCTTGAAGTTGTTTCTTGAGCTCTGAAGGCCTCATCTTTAGCCATCAGGCGTTGTTGGCTTCTTGAAGATGGATACTATACTTGTATATCTTTGATTTTGAGATGTAGATCTGTTGTGTATTTCTCACAGCTACACTTTATATAGTTATATGACATGGATCTGCAGTGTATCTGATTGCTAGTCGTGATTTATTTCATCCCGAGCATGGGTATGCCTGCCTCGAAGAGACAATTGTTAAATTTGCAAATGGCACCTCCCAAACTTTGGTCTCGGGCTCACTCACTTCGTACGTTGGTAAATATTTGTAATGTATTTCGGCCATCAGATTCTCTTCTGACCTCACACATTAGGGGGCATCTATTATAACCCTAAATTTATCTACACATGCATACCTGGCATCAGGCCCTCTTACTTTCCATTTTTTCCAAGCCATCACTGAGTTTCTCTTCTTAAAAACACAATTTCTATACTCGCCCTGCACCATTACTACTCGCGTATGTACGCATGTTGCACCACTACAGCCTGCGTACATACGATAGTTGCACCACTACAACCCACGTATACTCACAAAAGTTGCAAAAACTAAAAAGTTGCAAGTAATTCGTTGAGATTACGGGCTATTGGGTAGTTTCCCAACTAATCCACCGCCTATAGCCCGTCACCCAACCGAATAACCATCCTTTTGTCATATAAAAGGAGGTGTTGGGGTCTCATTCCTAAGCCAAGCATAAGAACACTAAAATTATTCCCGTTTCACTTCCCCTCCTTGCCCCAAGAAATTGCAGCCACCTTGTGAGATTTGCCTCAGAATTTCCCATTTTTCCCTTTTTCCCTTTTTCCTCCATCATATGCCTATTCCATTTCCCTAGAAGAAGTTTGAGAGGAGAAAGATACGTGGAAGCGCAGTTGGAGCTTGGTGAAGAGGAGCCCGAACTAGGTTCGTGGAGCAGTTGCCGACCTTGTTGTAAGTAAACACTGTGATATCAATAAAATAAATACTTTTCCTGTCCCGAAATATGATGTGTCAAATGTTTGTATTTGATTTATGCTTTATTCTAACATCTAGCCCATGATTTATATATGAGATGCATGTTTGTAGTTCCATGTTTATCTATTTTTGAACGCATTTCATCCTTGGGAGGAGCTTGCAGTCAGTGGAGCTATCGAACGCGAGAGGATCGACACCGGACACGGAGTAAAAGGCAAAGTCGCCTGATCTTTTCACTTTGTCTTTCATGTATGAATTTGGGGTATGTTCAGGGTAGTTAGAAAAGTAGGAGGCTTTTAGACAGTTAGATCTGCCTACATTCTGAACCCTAGGGTAGTCCATAGGGGGGTTTTCCCTACTAGAAACAAACACATGCACAGAGCATCAAATTCTGATGAATTCACATACATGTATCACACTTGAACATATAGAAGAGAACATACACATATAATGATTAAAACAAGAAAAATACATTTCATATGAGATCACAAGGCAAAGGAGAAATATTTGCATGTATCTCAGATATCGTATTCTAGGTACTTCTAGTTCAAACTTTAATTAATCTCAAGAAATTAAGTTACACAATGTACACAATAGAAACTCCCAATACACCCCCCCCCCCTCTTGAGTTCATGTTGATTCATAAAATTTATACAAAAAATCATATCTTATCCTTAAAGATTCGAATGGATCTTCCTTTCTAAATCAAGTTACAATTACACAATGTTCTGGAAGAAAATTATGAACAAACTGATAATAAAAAGGGGTCAAAATTGACTGTATTAATGACATATAACAACTTGAGGAAAAAGATGTTTGATTCCCTGATACAAATATCTTTGACCTTGGTATTCATTGGAGATGAGTTGGCATACTTGCTGACTTTTCCTTCCTAACTTGGAGGTGATCTGCTACTCTGTGACAATTTCACTCCTTACTGACTTGGAGGTGATCTACTTCTCTGTGATAGTTGCGCAACGAGATCGTTGCGCCACTGTATCCTTTAGAATTTGCGCATCAGGTTGCACAATGAGGGATATTTTTGACACTTTGACCGCCTGTTCAAGATTTGACTGATGCAAGATGATTGTATGATGATGAACTTGGCCTTGTATATGTTGATGGAATGCTTTTCCACATATTCCCTGCAAATACGGAGTTATCCAGGTATTTTTGGATTGTCGATTATTTTTCCTGGAAACACTAATAAATCCCTGAAATCATGGATCAAATATCTAAATGCTATGTCCATATGAAATCCATCAAATCCTATAGTTGCCCATTGGCTCTCTTCCTTGATTCGAGATCTCTTTCAAGACTTTCATTGTAACATGTTCCCAACATTCACACTATCACTCCCTAACACATCATATGCCAGACTAATGTTTGGAAAATGGTTACAAAAACAAATAATCTCTAACAACTATGAATATTATAATAATAATGAGATTTCATAAAAGTGTGGTTTGTTGAAACAAGAGAAATGTCAGTTAACTGATCTACAAGAAAATGTTGCCCCGTGAAGAAAAATGGTTGTCTAAATGGTTTAATTCCATTTCACAGTATGGAATTAACTCAAAATCCATCCACATTTTTCCATTCCTTCATGAATGATTTATGATTCGTTTATCTACAAATCCATTATTCCAAGTGCCACCAAAGCTTCCACATTTTTGGGGTCTAATTGTAAAAACTAATAATTGGTCAAAAATGTATCATGGCTTGAATACAGACTTGATTTTTTCTGAATGCTTAGGATTATATGAAAAATTCTCATTAAGAATGGTATTCCAAACATATCCTACTTCCATTGGCATATCCATGATGACCGCAATGAACAAAATGTCTTTAACAATTATGAAAACAATATTTCCAATTTTCACATTCAATGCAATGTCAAGAACACTTTGTGCACTGTCGGTGGAGATGATAAAACTAAGATACATGCTCCAAAATGAAATGTCGATTCAACTTCTTTTCCAATATCTATGCCAATTTCATACCTATGCACATAACCTTTGACACTTGGAATCGCAACATGCAAATACTCTGGCATATGGTGCATTGGGGGTTTCAACGCGGCATTTTTTTTATTGCACTGCTGGTATTATCCCACATTGACAAAGAAAAAGCATTTTCTTGTGTTTATATATGTGGGCCTCTTGTTGTATGTTGACACGTTGAGCAATCAATCGACCCATGGGCTCTTCCCTTGTGACTTGTGCTTGGTGACTTGGGCGCTAACTTTGTGATGAATTGTGTGTTGTGTTAGGTGCTTGGCTTGACCTTTGGTTTGAATACTTGATAGTTGGGGACTTGACTTGGAGACTGGGCCTACAGGCCCAATATTTTTGAAAAATGAAACAATGACCCTACATAAACCCGAGAGCACAAAAAACCCTATAAAACTAATTTATTAATTTCCCACCTTATAAATTTTGTCCCAAATGCCAAATATTTTTGAAAAATGAAACAATGACTCTACATAAACCCGAGAGCACAAAAAACCCTATAAAACTAATTTATTAATTTCCCACCTTATAAATTTTTTCCCAAATGCCAAATTTATGTTTTTGACAACAATGGTGCCAACAACTAGCGCGTCGACGCTATGAATATTGAAAGTTCTATGAAAGTCCTCGATTTCTACAAAACTTTTGTGTCATTGCAAAATCACTGAATTAGCACAAATTATACTGTTCTAACATGCCTCATAGAAATTGGATTCCAAATGCCCTACAAAATTCTTGCACTACCCTCATCTTCCTCACACTCCAAAATTTTCTCATAACAATTTATTTTTTCATTGTGGGTGGCTAGCCAATCCATTCCCAATAGTACATCATATGAACCTAGGGGTAGGATATTCAAGGCTTCATGGGTTTGTAGTCCACTCATTTTGATTGGACATGCTCCAACCAACTCAACCACTTTACTCTTTGTTCTAGTGGCTAATTGAACCAACCATGCTCTTGTATGTTTCTTTCTCTATAATTAACATACTTCAACAACCCAAGGTGAAATATAACTAAGGTTAGATCCTAGGTCAATTAAAATAGAAACAGGTTTATCGACAATAATACCTTTCAATTCCACCACATAGGCTTGGTGGTCCGCTTGTCGATTCTCTACTGTTGCATAAATTATTGGCACGCTTATGGCTACATCATTGACTGTAGCTGCCTCCTACACATTATACACCTTCCTATTGTCATGTTGTTTGTGGGGATAATCCCTCAACAAGTGTGGTTCTCCACATCCCCAGCATTGTAAAGGTACTTTCTTGAGATCCTCTACTCTTTCTCTTTCTTTCTCCGCTGGTCTATTTCCACTTTGATATGGAAAATTTTGTTGATGCACACTCCTTTTTGGTTGACCCAACTATACACATTTCCTGGAATTCTTGTAGGGGAATGACTTGAATCCCTTCTTCTGGAATCCACTCGTGTCCTTCCTCTTCTAGTCCTTTCAAGATTCTTGCTTATGCTTATACTAATTATAACAACACTTGGCCTTCCGAATAGTGTCCTCCAATGTATTTGGTTTGTCGAACTCAATTTGATCCTTGTAGGAATGTGGTTATCCACTGAGAAAGTGTTGTACTCTCACCTTCTCGTCATTGAGATCAGGGACATACCTCAACAACTCCATAAATATTTTGGCATATGCATCCATGGTAATTTGACCCAAATCATGCATACTAAGGAATCAATAAAAACTTTCTTAAACAGTTTCAAGCAGGCTTGGTGACCCATTCAATCCTATAGTTTGAACTCAACTCTGATACCACTCAGTAACACACCCAACCCACGAAACCTCTCTTAGGCTGGTGGGATGTTCATATTTTTCTCTCCTTACTCAACTCAAATCCGATCCTATGTACCAAAGATGGATTCTACTCGTCAAGATATTTTCATTGACTATAAATAAGCTCCAATCCAATATCTGGATCTGAAGATACAACCTCCTAAAGTATCCAAGCTCTCATGATCAAAATGCACCTCACTACCATGTGGCATCCACATGGCTTGATTCTACTTATACCATCCAATGTGGTAATGACATGGTGCCAAGTGGCGTCGGCCTAACTAATCATTTCTAGGTTTCTAACCTCTCAAGACATTCATCGTCATTGGGGCTTCACTCTTGTGGAGCACTAACATTTAACCTTGAATGCTCCGACGATGACCCACCCATCAAACCCTTCCTAGATCTGAAAACTTTTGGGTTTGACCTTTAATGTCTTTGATTATGTCAACATCTCCAACTTGCATTCAAATTAACATCCAAATCTTCAAATTTTCTCACAGTGCACAAATGGGATCCACGACTGAGATTTTACCCCATCCAACCACCGATCAATGGTTTTCCCTCAATCTTCCGACCTCGTCATCGTCGACACTCACTCCCATCCACACTCCAGGATCCAAGCCCGTCATCTTTCGATGAATGATTTAGATCCTCCAACATATAGATCCAAGGATCTAGGTTATGGTTGATACTTTTTGGTATTCTCACTCCATCTCAGACCACTCTCGTCTGTCAACCACTCCCCTGGTCACACATGTCACCACTAAGATACACTATCTGTCGAGTTGGAAAGCCACATCATCATTCCCTCTTATCCCTTAAATGTGATTTTCTAAAGGTCTATGTCGAGGATTAAATCTTTCCTACACACTGATAGACGATCCTCGTGAATCCTCGTGCCTTTATCATCATCAAATATTCTCTAACTAGAATCTCACTTCGCCAACTCTCTGTATTCTGCAAAGACAATGCATATCACATCGACAGTCTAGATCTCATCAATGGACCTTCTAGACATATTGACGATCCTCGTTCCATATTTTTTATTTCATTGTCATTGTCATACTTTACGCAAGTCATGACACTCACTCATTCACGACGATGATGCCTTCTCGATGAAGGGTTGAGATGCACTCACCCTGCAAAATCAACGGCTATAGAACTTCCTGGCTTAACTCTAGGTTTTTCCATTGGCTAACATTCCAACTTGGGGACTTAGTCAAATTTCATAGTTTTGTAGGGTTCAGTCCAAGCCTTCAAGAATCTAAAAACACTCTAATGTCGTCACTGGTTACTTGAATTGAAAAGGGAAGGTCTTGGATATCTTGCAATATTTCCACATAAATATCACAATTGTTTTAGTACTTGGGGTCCTCTATTACTCACAGGGATCTCTCCGGCCAACATGACACCCACATCAGTAGTTAAATGATGTTTTTGTCCATGTCCTGCAAACTTTCCTCTAAGGCCACAAGGTTCCTAGGGACACCATTGTCCACATTTAAATAAGATCATAGTTGATAAGATAAACAATGGCAATGTTAGCTCATCCCAATCAATAAGAGGTTCCTTTTTATCATTCACAAGTATTTACATTTCCCATTAAATCATACAATTACATACATACATCATTCATACACAATTTAACAAGTCAAGTTATACACTTATCTGATCAGGGAAATTGCAATACCAACTGACTGAGAGAGGATGCCTTTCCTCCCAACCTTAGGTGATATTGTAGAGTGTCTTCTTACAATACGCAGCCCTTGTGCCAAGCCATGATACCACAAGGGAAACGATTCAGTTGGTTTCCAACTCAAATGATCCAGGAAGGTTACTTTCCTTCCTCCATTGACAACAACAAAAGTTTTCACCTTCCCACTAAGCTCAAGAACTCTACAGGTTTATCAGTTGGTTTCTCAACTGGATTTCCTCTGCACAAGGGATTCCCTTCTCTGTTAAATAGTCCATCGACGACATCCCCTTACCAATGTTAGTTTTTGTCTAGTAAGCAACAAGTTGTAATCATTTTTTCTCCAGTATGGATTTAGGGCTTCTCTATTCAGGTGATCAATATTAAATTGGACAAGCTTCCTATTTTCTTCAAGGAAATCTTTCCATTTTCTTCTCTTTTTCAATTTTCACCCACGAGCACCATTGCTCAGTGCCACTTTTTCTCTCTGAGTTTGTTGTTCACGATTCTGGTTCATATTTTCTCTTTCTCCACTCTCGTGGGTGCATTCATTATCTCTCTAATACCACACTTTGCTTGTTGACTGTATTTTTGTCTCCTTGGTCTCTCACATGTGGTCTCTAGTGGTGTTTTTCCACCTTTGGTCTCTTCCTCCACCGACTTCCTTGGGGTTCCCGTGGCTTTTCCTGCAGACGTAACCTACAGCCTGTAGTTCCCATTCTAAAGGGGAAAACGGTGATGTCATGTTGTCAAGTCATTCAATTGATCCTTTGCTTCTCCAAAAGACCAATTCGTCAACAACCATTAACTACCTCAACCACTTCCCTGACCTTACATAACTTGTCACATGGCTCATTTAGATCGGGTACGCTGTGAGGTATGAGTTTATAGTTAGCAAAGCATAAATTAGCTTGTTAAACAAGCTTCATGTTTTCTTCATAAAAACAACTCAGCTCCACCTTACCCAACCATGTAATCAATTCTTTGCTTCATCAATTCTCACTTGTGTATCATGGCCAGTACTTTCAAGGATGTTACCTCTCATTCAACTGTTTGGTGTTTCCATTAATCAAAACATGATTACATGCTTCATAAGCATAATTATATGAAGTCTTAGCATAATTACATTATTGGGAGAAAACAAGGTGTTACAGACTCCCGTGGAAATAGAGATAGTTCCTTCATCCAATGGCTCCTCCCCTCCAATGGAAAATCCTCTTTTGGACCTGAACATCCCAACACGAGACACAGACAAAGAAGAGATGGATCCTCTAGATCAAACCAAGCCATGTAATTAATGTTTTTTAAATATGTATGTATTGTGGGCATCTTTTTCAGAATATCCATAGTCAAATTTTGTAATGTAAGCAGAGAACCAACTTACACTGGGATAGATAAGATTAATTCAATGTTGGTCAAACAATTTTTGCCTTGCCTATAAACACATTTTGGATCATTTTGTAATTCTCCGTACACTTAGGTTGCAAACTTTTTTAATTAATATAGTATCTACCAGTTATTATTTAAAAAAAAAAAAGATTAAACATAAGTTACTGGAGAAACTAAAAATCTCACAAGGATCAAGAGCTTAAAAACCATGAAAAATCTCGAAGGAAAATGTCCTACAAACACATGAGTGGTTGTATTATAAGTGTTGATTTGCGCGGAGTAATTCTTCTCTACACCATTTAGTCCTTGTCCTACGTGAAACTCTGTATGTCGAACCTTATACAACATTATGCATGTGTGACACCATTCTTTTTTCCATATCAAACTCTTTGACATGACTAAGACCATACTTTGGTCATGATATAAAATTGAGCTCTTTAGCACCAACTCATCAATCTACTACTCCATGTCATTACGATTAGATTTATATAAGAAATATCTTTGACATGACTAAGACCATACTTTGGTCATGCTATAAAATTGAGCTCTTTCGCACCAACTCATTAATCTACTACTCCATGTCATTACCATTAGATTTATATAAGAAATATGCGATTGGGGACATGGTAATCCATAGGCATAGGTTTAGTTTTTTATGCTTAAAAATGCTTCATGTTTCTAAATATCATAAGGTGGTGTCACCATGATAAAACATAACTTGTAAAGAAGTGAAATGGAAATATAATATAACTCCAAAGTTGGCAACTAGGACTTGAGAGGTCTATGATATGACAAGAGGGGATGTAAGGGGTTTCCTTTTAAAAAAAATGTGTGTTTGTTTATGCCATGTGTCATTATTGATCATTCCTCCTTGCCTTTTGAAAAAACTTAACTTTAGGATTATTTTGTTTTTCTATTCCTTTATAGCCGATCATGGTTCTTTTTAAGGTTCATACATGATAGACTATTTTTTTGGTCAACTTTAAAAGCAATATTTATGCACATGTTATTAGATCGGTGAAACTAAATGGATTGGTTCTAATGATCTTTAAAGTCTGAAGGAAGTTTGAATTATTTAAAAGTTCATATTAGTCCATGAATTTTGAAGCCAAAATATTGCCTAAACTATAAGTGGATGTTGCTTTGAATGTGAGACTCGATAGTATGCACTACCAAATTAAATCTCCAAGGAAAAGAATAGCAGCTTTGAGGCACTTCTTGACAAAATAATAACTTGGGAAATGAAAGATTCCCTTGAGAGTGTACTAATATAAAGGATTTCTCAATTATGAAGGAGCAAAGGTTTATTAAAAATACTTGTATATGAGGGATGATCAAAAGTTAGCTGAGGATTTTAAATGAGTTAATAGCATTGAGATTATGATTTTGTTTGTCATATAGATTAGTCATCTGACACTGTGAGTGGGTAGGCAAACATTCATTTCTACCTTGTTGCTTCATATCTAATTTATGGGTGGTCTTTGCTAGATTTTTATGGATTGATGTTAAATAGATCCAATTCAACTAAATGATATGAATAAATCTATACAAGATATATTTTTTCTTTATTTCATATCTAATATAGTTAGTAACTTGATGATAACCCTCCAAAGTTTTTGTTTTTTTTTTAAATGCATTTAGTAGATGTTTTTACCTATTTCAAAAAGTGGTACTACAAGTAGCACTTTTTTTAGAGGTTGTGTTTTCTACATTTTGAATATTCTTAGTTATAAAATATTAATTTTTTTCTAAATGTTGCTTTTTCAATTTTTTTATTTTATTTTTTATATCTGTGTTTTTTAATAGTGTTTTATTTCCAATTCTTTCGATGTTTTTTAAAAGAATAAAATTTGATATTTTTAAAATTATTAAAAATTCTAGATCATTTAGTTTTTCAAAGTTTTGATCTTCATTTAGTTAGTTAGATATCTTAATTAATTTAGGACGCTGTACATTTTATACACAATCTAAAATATTACTTTTTAACACTTTTTACCTTTACTTCAAAGCATAGGTAATAGATGTTCTAAATAACACTATTTTTAAACATTTAAAAAATATACATCTATAAGCTATTTATATTGAAAAGCATATAAGTTTTAGAATTTCTTTTTTGTTTAAAATGTCATTCCAAATAAAACATTTTTATAGTCAAAATTAGAAGAAAACAAAACACAAAAAGTATATTTCATTAACATATTTTTATAAATTTGATGCATTCATTTATTATATTGATTGTGGGCTTCCTTGATGGTATCTCTTTAATTTACTTTTCCCTAGATGGGGTGACATAGGGGTCACACACGTCAATGGACGAGGCGATTATGAGGGCAGTTAAAGCCCCTCGTCGCCACCCTCTCCCCTGTCCAGTTGCGATGGTCAACATGCATGAGAGTGAAGCCTTAGTGCGTCGGGCCTTAATGGAAGCCCATGCTCAGCTCTTCGACTTCAATAAGATTTTGGAGATTGTCATTACACTTGTACTAATGGATACAAGAGCCATCAATGTCTCCACCCTCCTGTTCTTTTCATCGTGCGAGAATTTTTATATGGGGCACTTGGGCCCAAAGCTCAACATCATTTTGTTAATTATGCTCTGAGATTCATCCTTCTTAGCCCATTTTCTTCTTTCCTAGTGCTCTGCACAGCCATTCCACAAGAACGAGGCAACCCTCGAAAAGGGACAACCTACTATAGCAGGTTTGGTCGGCACAACCGCCTAGGGCCTGCCTCTCGAGCTCTCACACCAGGAGGAGACCATCTGAGCTCTTCGGGGCAGAACTAGTCTGTGCAGACTCCTTCAAAGCCTTGGCCTCACCATGGCCCAATACTTGCCTCTCGAGATCCAGTTCCAGACGAGGACCATCGAGGTTCCTCTAGGCATTATTGGTTCACACAAGCTCATCAAGAGCCACATCCTCCCAACACTGAGAGTCTTCAAGGTGGATGTCTGATGGAAGAAGAATTTCCTCCCAATTGGGTGGAATTATTACCTTTCCTACCTTCAACCGCCCTGGAGAACCAACCCACCACCAGTTCATTTCAGGAGTCAGTTGCAATGATTTTCATAGTTGAAGAAGAAGCCTTACCTCTGGAGGACCACTCGAGGCACAACTCAGCTGCCTCCATGGAAGAATACCCCGTCACGGACTCTATTGCTGCCTATGACTCTATCGCTGCCACTTTGGAAGAAAACCAGGCTCAAGAGGACCATAGTCACCCATAGACTCACGGAATACCACCTGGTATTAATCTTTGAGATGAGAAGGGACCTGGCTGAGCAACAACACCGCCAGAGTTTCTTCAGCAAACTTATGGATGCCCTATATGATTCCCTGTCAAGCAAGCCTGAGAAGAGTCATTGCCCGACATGCTGCCAACCCTTCACCTTTAGACTCTGTCAAGATGGACTACCGGGCTTGCCACATGCATAACATTCTCATAGGTTTTTCTCTTTGGTTTAATGGCTAAATTTTATGAATTTTTCCTACACTAGTCTCTGGTTCATGTCCAATAGGTTCAAGTCTAATAGGTGATCGGGGAACTCAGTCCACTGCCTGTTATGGTTTCCACGATAGTGGAAGAACAGGTGGCAAGTCCCCTTATTTGTATGTCGGCAATTGTCTCTTTTTCTTTCAGCTTTGGAACCGTGAACAGTTGTCGTGTCCATGTATTCTGGTTTCCACCATGGTGGCAGAACAACTGGGAATTGCTTCTATGAGGAGGATACGATAGGTTCTATTGCCCTTAATTTTGAGATTATAAGTTATAAAATTATTTTGGATTTGTTCTATCTTTCTCTAGGATTGTCTAGATATATTGCAACCACAAACTTCACATCCATATAAGATAATTGGAGTGACGAGAGAGTGAAAGAGGATTTTTTTTTTATCCCAAATCCAAAGGTATGTTGTTTTACAATTGTTTTCGAGCCCATAATAATATTTCCAGCCTCCATTTATGCTTTTTTCAACGCTATAGTTCCAATTGAGCTTGCGATGGATATCAATTCCAAGATACTTGTATAAAGGCACTTCCTCCAAGCTATTGTTGTCATAAAAAATAGTATTGTAGGTGATCTTTTGAATTTAATTATCATAACCTTTGTTTTGTCAGTGTTCACAATCATGTCATGTGTACTGTATGACATTTGTTGAAACTTCAACTAATTATAATTTAATTTACTTTCTTACTATGTAAAGAAAACCTATTGTATAAATAGTAATCCTTCATCACTAAATAACATGGACTTTTATTATCTTGGTAATACATGTATGCACAATGCATGACATTTGTTGAAACTTAAACCAATTATATATGTGTTATTAGTCCTTGTCGTAGACATAGAGGGACTATAGCGATCGATAAATCGTTGACTTTGTATTAGTTTGTCCTTTGACCACAAATATTTCCATACAATCTATTGTTGGAATCAGGGAACTCAAAAGATGGATTTTTGTATAATAAAAAGTATCATATTTGTCATGATCTGATTGGACAAGGGATTGGAGGTCTTATTTCCAACTTCGTTATTCCCAATGTTATATATGTTGGCATATCCAAAGTATTTGATCGTAAATGGTCTTTTTGAATCATATATTTTCTTATGCATTGGTCGAAGGTGTATTAATGCTAGCATTAGTTCGAATGTTTGGTTTAACATTTTTCGTTAACTAAATTTATGGCAATGTTTGATATGCTGTCATATCCAAAGTTTGGGCTTCGAATACATTCTCCACTGTTCGAACTATTGTTACATAAATTATAAAAAACAAAATTGGGATACATCAGGGAGCTACCACATTGCATTATTTTCTTAAATGTTTACAGAGAATTTATGACATACTTTTTACCTAACAGGCTTGGAAGCATTGAATGTTTACTTAGCAGGCTCGTTACAAAACATTTTCTTCCATTTTTTTTATTTATATGCGTCAACGGCATTGTTGCTTCAGTGGTTCATGCTTGTTTTCTTTGCATCTCCACTGATTTATTATTTGGTTGTTGTTGTTGTTATTGTTTTCCTGTGGGTGTTGTTTTAGTTTGCACATTTGGGGTTGTGTAACCGTGATTGGAACTGCGTCATTCCTGGTGGACTGGTCGTTGCTTGCTTCTTTGTTTGTTGTGTGCTGCTTATTGTTGTTTGATTTGAGTTTGCATTTCTGACATACGTTTTACCTAACAAGCTTGACAACGTTGAATGTTTACTTAGTAGGCATGTTACAATACCTTTTCTTCCTTTTTTTTTATTTATATGCTTCAACGACATTGTTGGTTCAGTTGTTGATGCTTGTTTTTTTGTATCTCCATTGATTTCTTATTTGGTTGTTGTTGTTGTTATTGTTTGCCTGTTGGTGTTGTTGCAGTTTGCACGTTTGGGGTTATGCAACCCCGATTAGAACTACGCCATTCATTCATAGTGGACTGGTTGCTACTTGCTTCTTTGTTTTTTGTGTGTTTCTTATTATTGTTTGGTTCGAGTTTGCAGGGTTCGGCTCCTGCGGCTACAGTTGGGCCTTTTGGTGTTTCTTGACTGGGTTTTTATTTGTTTCTTGTTCTTGCTTTCCTAGGGTTTGCAATGTTGGGATGTTTCATACGCGGTTGGATTTGTTCTTACATTCTTTTGCAGTGGACTCTCCATACAATACTATTGAGATAAAATAACATAGAAACAAATTTGCAGTCGATGTAAATTGCACCTCTTACATGTTGAACTGGAGTTTGTCGGCCTCAAATTATATTTCATTCCTAGCGATGTTTTTTCCATGGTTTATGTTTTACTATGGTTTCATAGTTATGAGAGTAAGTTTTTTTGTGAGAGAGATATAGTTTTTCTTTCCCTTTTTTTTCCCTCTTGTAAATTGTGTTTTTGGTTCTATAGTTTCTCTCATTTCTGTGGCCATTCCTCGTTCGGTTGCATACTTAGCCAGTTTTGTGGATGCAGCTTCGCGGATAGGTGTTCTCGAACTATGGCAACTCTTTTTCAGTGTGTACATATTGCACCTAGAACTTCTGTGCTCTATAATTCGACCCCGCACTCCTTGAACTCACAACCGTGCCTCTGCCTGCGATTAGTTTTTCTATCATACCTACCTTTCCATACTTAGTCCATTTTTCAAAGTTTAGCAGGTTGACGCCTTTCCGAGTTCATAAAATTTAAAAGCATTTGTCGCTCCCCTCCATCTGAGCTACCTTCCTCCATTCCCAATAGACATTAATTATGCTTTGAGAAGTCATAACCGACCAGACAGGTTCAAAAAGATTGGATTTAATAAGCGGAAATATTGAAGACATCTCCCATTAAAATGAATAGACGGGCGAATATTATGGGATCTGGTAATTTCTTTTGCCTGCATTTTTAATTTGCAAAAAAAAAAAAAAAATCCTCTTTTAGTTTTCTTAAAGGCTTCGGCATAGTCCACGAATGTGTCACCAACAAAGGCCTTCACGTCATGTCCCTCTTTAATATTGTGCATATCTTAGATGTCAGATTTGAGAATCTGCTCAGATATGGGAATGTTGATACGTGCTATTATTCACTATTCAGGGTACATATTCGAAAAGATTGGCATTAATAAGTGAAAATATCGAGAACATTTGTCATTAAAACGAATTAAAACAAAATCTACGGAAGATCGTCCAGCATTGCTTTTAAATACTTATTTGCATTTCTCTCTATTATCAAAGAGTTGTGCTTTACAGTGCCTTCATTCTAATGTTCCTGGTCATGGACATGTAAGACAAGTTAGAGATGTGATTGAGGCCCAAATGAAAGAAGAGAGACTGGTTTTATGTGATGTGAAGAACAAGTATCTTTTGGTAGGTGTTCTCCCTGTATTGGATGCTTTATTTGGTTGAAAATCCTGCCTTAAGATTTGTTTGTTGAACTTATTTGTTTTTTTGCTGGGAGTTGTAATGGATTTTTAGGTCACGTGCAAAATACTTCCTCGTTGAAGTATATAGTTTCTTCGAACAACACAGATTTGGAAAGTGTATCGATTTATGCAGATCCCAAAAGAATTTCTCTTCGTCGGGGGTGTCGCACTTATCGTGGGTTGCAAAAATGGTCTCTGATGTTCGTAAATGATGTGAAATATGGCTTCATTTGCGGATGTAACCAGAGACGGATAACAGAAACTGTATGGGTGGATAAAATGACATATTATCACTACAAAAGTTTCTATTTCAAAGTTTGTTGAGCTACTTCTAGGTTTGGTAGCCGACTTGAGAGACAACCATGTTCTTTGTCAAAGTTTGTTCAGTTTCCTCTCGATGTAGTTGCAGTGTTCACAGATTTGACGTCGCCTTCGAACATTCCAGACCTTTCTATTGGCCGCCATATCTGCCACCGCTATGACGAAAGATATATTCTGATGCGATCTGCACCATTTGATACACTTTCCAGACCTGTGCTGACCAAAGAAGTCATGTGCCTCAACAGAATAACATTTTGCAACTGGCATGGAGATTCCTTCCACTTTACTATAATAAAGCAAATAATTTCAACATACAAATCTTCAGGCAGGGTTTTCGACCAAACAGATTATCGAATACAGGGAGAATAGCAGTGACAACGTACTTGAATTTGTTTCACGTCCCATAGCTAATGTCACATAAAACGACTTCCTCGACTTTTAATTTGTCCTGAATCACATTTCTAAGTTTTCTCGGATGTTAATGGTCAAGAACATTGCAAGGAAAGCACCTTAAACCCCAAGTTTTTTACGACGGAGGCAAATTAATAGTTGGAAAAGAATGGACTGTTGAATAACTAGTGACTGCAAGCATGCCATATCTAGAAGAGACAAGGTATTCAAAAAACTAGGATAGATCTAGTTCACAGTACCAATTAAGTCAAAGACCCGCAATCGATATTCACCTCATTTTTTGCAAATAAAGAATATGATCGTCAAGAAAACTGTGAACAAGCTTCATCAATGTACATATTTTTTTTGGGTCGGCGGTAGGCCAAATCACAATCATTGTGGCAAATAATCTTACCTGTATTTTGTAACCCATATTATTTTAATATAGAATAATTGTGGTTTATTTTTTTGATAGTGTTTTCCAATCTCTGGTATTGCTTTTCATTTTATTTTGTGCCCTTTTTCCCTGTGTATTGTTAAACATGGAAGACAAGCCTTTCTTTCTGTTGCCCAGTGCTTCAATTTAAATAAAGGCTACTATGTTCGTTGCTTTCATTTTACATTGAAGATTAATTTTTTCATAGGCCATACTTATGTGGCGGCGGCCCTATACTTAAATAAAGAAATTGGAGGACACGTCCTACTTTCATTCTTCGGGTACCGTAAATAGAATGAATTAATGACTTACAACAAGGCATCACAAGTATTGACGCAATGTTCCTGTTCAATATCTTGCATATATTGCAGCTTCTTCTATTTGATAATATCCATGTATATATAGTAATATGAGTACTATTGGAGTAAATATAAAACTTCCTCTTGGGCAAAAGTTAGGCAATTATCTACCCGCCGGGTCCCGGGTTTGTGGTATTGAAAAAACTATGTTCCATGTTCCATCAAATACATCTTGCAGGAAAAGAGCTTCTGTGATCTGCAATTTATGCGTTAACTAGTCATAACTCACCAGGGGTTGGAAAAGATTGGAATTAATAAAGGAACGGTTGAAGCTACCTTGCTTAGTTAAATCACACCAAATTTTGATTACATTTAATTTAATTTAGATATTAATGTTTATGGAGAGTCAACGTTTTCTCATGTCGTTGCAAGGAATACAAGATGAATAGATGATAAGGAATTTATCTCGTTGAAACCACAATGCAAATTCATGTTTCTTCTTGCGTTATATACATCTTGCAGTCAAAACTTTCGTGGCTTCAACAAAATTTGTGAACCGAAGAGCATCCTGGAAATTGGGAAATCATTTGCATTTGAAACATAAACAATCCATTAATATATATTAGTTGAATACTATTCAAATAAATATCAAAATGTTTTCCATTAATACATATTAGTATGAATACTATTGAAATAGATATAAAACCTTTCTCTTGGCCAATACTTAGCCAATTATCTGGCCACCAGGCCTCGGGTTGGCAGTATCCAACACCTATGTCCCATGTTCCATCATATACATGTTGCATCCAAAGAAGTTCAGTGATCTGCAGTTTATGCTTTTACTAGTGAGAACCCACCAGGGATTCAAAAACATTGTCATTAATAAACATTATTACGCGTCTTCTGGAGAGACCTTGTCTTCTTCCCGTGTATTATCCCTTTCTAGTTATATACTTAGTCGCCTTTCTATGATCGTCGGTTCCAACGTTGGTGTGTTGAAATATCTTTATCTCCATCTATATCCTCGCATGACGAATTTGACCGACCATTGTTCCTTTTCATATTTAGTCAATTTTATGCCTGCGGTTGTTGAATGGTGCTTTCGAACTATGCTGCTTCTTGTTCCGTGAGACACATTTTCCACTAAAAATTTCCATTCTCTACAATTCCACCGCGGACTCCTCCATCCTTTTTCCCTTTTTTCTTCCTGTGTATTATGAGACTATAAAGTATGGACATGAGATTTTATAGAGCATGTTCGGCTTCCTCATTCCATACGTAGCCACTTTTTGGATTGTAGGTTCTCAGGCAGGCGAGCTCAAAATTGGACCTCCATTATTTCATGCCCTACAAATAGCACCCACAATTACATGATATACAAATTGACAAGCGGAGCTGTGGACTGCCTGATTCAACATTTCACTTCTATTGTTATGTGTTCTCCAAACAACGGTTGCAGTTTCGCGATATAGAAATTGACAGCCGGACTCCAGGACTGGCGAGGTCAAGATTGCCATTGTTTATGGATGGAAATCCCTATCAACTATCTAACAATATCTAGAAACATCATTCTCAATACTAAATTAGCTCTTACTAGTGACAATTGGACACACTGGTACGAAATAGTTGGCATCACACCCTCCGCAATATACAAATTGATTATCGGATTCTGACATCGTCCGCTCTTCTGTGTCACGAATTATGCTTTGAAATGTTTCGAGCGATAAAATTTGAACGTCGGGGCCACACGTCTTCTGGAGAGACCTTATCTTCTTCCCGTGTATTATCCCTTTCTAATTATATACTTAGTCGCCTTTCTATGATCGCGGGTTCCAATGTTGGCATGTTGACATATCTTTATCTCCATCTATATCCTCACATGACGAATCCGACCGACCGTTGTTCCTTTTCAAATCTTTTCAATTTTATGCTTGCGATTGCCGGGTTGGTGCTTCCGAACTATGTTGCTTCTTATTCCATGAGAGACATTTTCCACTCAAAATTTGCGTGATCTACAATTCCATCGCAGACCCCTTCGTCCTTTTTCCCTTTTTTTCTTCTCATGTATTATGGGACTATAAAGTATGGACATGAGATTTTATAGAGCATGTACGGATTCCACATTCCATATGTAGCCACTTTTTGGATCGTAGGTTCTCAGTCGAGCGGCCTCAAAATTGGGCCTCCATTCTTCTTTGCCCTACAAATAGCACCTAGAATTCCGTGATATACAAATTGACAAGCAGACCTGCGGGCTGGTTGGCTCAACATTGCACTTATATTGTTCCATGTCCTCCAAACGACACTCGCAGTTTGAGGATATACAAATTCACAAACAGACTCCAGGTTTGGCGGGGTTGAGATTTCCATTGTTTATGAATGGTAATCCCTATCAACTATCTAATAGTATCTGAAAACATTATTTCCAATACTAAATTATCTCTTACTAGTGACAACTGGACATACTATTACGAAACAGTTGGCATCACATCCTCTGCAATATATGAATTGACTACCAGATTTCGACATCGTCCGCTCTTCCGTGTTACAGATTATGCATTCAAATGTTCCGAGCGATACAATTTGAACGTTGGGGCCTCGCATCTTCTGGAGAGACCTTGTCATCCTGTTTTGGATCCTCTTGTTGTCGGGTTCACGAAATGTCCAATTCTTGGAAACTGTTTTGGGTTTCCGCTTTCAAACTCTGTTGGTTCTTGTTCCGTAATATACATCTTGCACTCGAAATTTCCTCTCTCTACAATTCCACACTGCACTCAGTCCTTTTTCCCTTTTCTTCTTCCCATGTGTTATCGCCTTCTAGTTATATACTTTGTCGCCTTTCTATGATCGCAGGTTCCAACGTTTTCAGGCTGACATATCTTCATTTCCATCTATATCCTCACATGAATAATCCGATCGACCGCTATTGCTTTCCATACTTATGCAATTTTCCATTGTTTACGGATGGTAATTCCTATCAACTATCTAACAGTATCTGAAAACATTATTTTCAATACTAAATTAGCTCTTACTAGTGACACCTGGACACACTGGTATGAAACAGTTGGCATCACATCCACCACAATATACAAAGTGACTACCAGATTCCGACATCGCCCGCTCTTCCGTGTTACAAACTATGCATTGAAATGTTTCGAACGATACAATTTGAACGTGGGGGCCTCGCATCTTCTTGAGACACCTTGTCAGCCTGTTTTGGATCCTTCTGTTGCGGGCTTCATGAAATTTCCAATTCTTAGGAACTGTTTTGGGTTGCCTCTTTCCAACTCTGCTGGTTCTTGTTCTGTAATATACATCTTGCACTCGAAATTTCCGCTCTCTACAATTCCACCACGCACTCAGCCCTTTTTCCCTTTTCTTCTTCCCGTGTGTTATCACCTTCTGGTTATATAATTTGTCACCTTTCTATGATCGTGGGTTCTAGCGTTGTCATCCTGACAATATCTTCATTTCCATCTATATCCTCACATGACGAATCCGATCCACCATTGTTCCTTTCCATACTTAGGCAATTTTATGGTCGCGCTTGTCGGGTTTGCGCTTTTGAACTTTGTTGCTTCTTGTTCCGTGATATACATCTTGAACTCAAAAATTTCGTCATCTACAATTCCACCACAGATTCCTCGAACTCACAAGATTCATTCTACTACAGTTCACAAATGTTTCAAAGTATCTGTCGTTGTGTTCCATCCTCACTAACTTCATGTCATTCCTAATATACATTGGTTGTGCTCTTACTAGTGACAATTGAACACAATCATACAAAACAGTTGGCATCCAACCCTTCACAATATACAAATTGACTACCTGGTTCACATCGTGTTCTCAAAATTTTTGTGATCTACAATTCCACCGCGGACTCCTTAGTCCTTTTTCCCTTTTCTTCTTCCCATGTACTATGGATTTCTGGTTATATACTTAGTCGCCTTTCTATGATCACGGGTTCCAGCGTTGGCGGGCTAACATATCTTTATCTCCATCTATATAATCACATGGCGAATCCGACAGATCGATGTTTCTTTCCATACTTAGCCAATTTTAGGTCATTTTGAACTCTGTTGCTTCTTGTTTTGTGATGTACATCTTGCACTCAAAAATTCTATGCTCTACAATTCCACCACGGACTCCACGAACTCGCAAGATTCACGCTCCCACGGTTCACAAATGTTTCAAAGTATCTGTCGCTGCCTTCCATCCCCACTAACTTCTTGTCCTTCCTAATATACATTGCTTATGCTCTTACTAGTGACTCTTGCTAGTGACAACTGCATACAGTAATACGAAACAGTTTGTATCCACCCCTCGACAATATACAAATTGATTATCGAGTTTCGACATCGTTCCCTCTTCCGTGTTACAGCTTATGCATTCAAATGTTCCGAACGATACAATTTGACCGTCGGGGCCTCACGTCTTCTGGGGAGACTTTGTCGGTCTATTTTGGATCCTCGTGTTGACGAGTTCACAAAATCTCCAATTATTAGTCAATGTTTCGAGTTGCCTCATTCATAATTTGTTGCTTCTTCTTCCATGATATACATATTGCATTCAAAATTTCCATGATTTACAATTCCACCGCAAACTCCTTAGTCCTTTTTCCCTTTTCTTCTTCCCATGTATTATCGCTTTGTTGTTATATACTTACTCTCTTTTCTATGATCACGAGTTCCAGTGTTGGTAGGATGACATATCTTCATCTCCATCTATATCCTCACATGACGAATCCGACCGACCATTGTTCCTTTCCATACTTAGCCAATTTTATGGCCGCGGTTGTCGGGTTGGCGTTTTCCAACTCTGTTGCTTCTTGTTCTGTGCTATACATCATGCACTCAAAACTTTCGTGATCTACAATTCCACCCTGAACTCCTCGAACTCACAAGATTCACTCTACTACAGCTCACAAATGTTTCAAACTATATGTCGTTTCCTTCCATCACCACTAAATTTCTATCCTTCCTGATATACATTAGTTATGCTCTTACTACTGATATACAAATTTCCCTATGGACTGTCCTACCATGCCCTCTTCGGTGCTACACGTATTGCACTCAAAAACTTCTGAGACACACAATTTGAACCTTGCGCCCTCACCTGCAACGACTGTACCTTCTAGCCCTATTTTGAAGTTGCTTTTTCCCGTGCCAGTGACCTCTGTACTTTCTTAGTATGCAATTAGAAACCTTTGATGGTAACATCTCATCATGCATGAACCGTCAACATTTTCATTAATGAGTGAAACGCTCGAGGAGATCTCCCATTATTACGCATTAAACCAAGATCTGTGGAGAGTTATTTTGTCCCTTCCAATTTTTCATTTCGAACACGCATCATCGTGTTGGACCGTTCAAGAAATCTAGAATGCTTAATCACTCATTGTCGTATCCGCCATGTTCGCATTTCTATGTATGCAATTACTAGTGTTTAATGTTAGGAACACATCATGCAACACCCGTCCAAATTGTCATTAATGAACTAAAGTCTCGAGGAGATCTCCCATTCACACGCATTGCACCAAGATTTGCGCAGGGTTATATTATCCCTTCCAGCTTTTCATTTCATTCATCGCCTGGAGGAAACAAACGTTCTTGTAGACTTATGGCAGTAGGTCAACAACAGTTTTGTGGAGATACAGTAAATATCTTCGAACATGAGGACCAGAAATTCCAGTGGTTGGGGCATACTTTTACTATTCATCCCATTCCGCCTAAAAGGAAGTGATTTGGAGCTCTAGAATTGCTCATTTAGGCTGCGTCCCTGAGGTTTTTGACTATAAGGAGGTGGTCTCTTGGTGCGCCGAAAAATATATTCTAAGCCAAATAATTATTCCACTGCGCGACCATTCTCCTATTTCTTTGTCACCTCGGGTCTTCCGCAAGATGTTAAAATTGTTGGAGACAACATTGACGTTCAGAGGACAAGACTGCATGCAATTCCTAGAAAAACGTGACAACGGGTTGGACATCTTAGCTGAGTTCCTCGAAGACCCGACAAAAGTTCCTAAAGATATCACAAAGTTGCAGGTAAGTTCCTTTAGAAATCCATTCCGGGAAATTGCTTGGTTGTTTACAAGAATAACGAGACAGGCATCCATGACAAGCATTTCCCATATAATTATTTATATTTTGTACTTCACAGTCAAGGAACAATTCATTTTCGATTGGGGGAAGCTAATTTCGATTGAGATCTGTTCTCAGCTGTCATGATTCAAAGAATCGAATAAATTTTATATGTCATTGTACTTTATTTTCACAATAGTGCATTGTTGTCCATTTCCAAAACATTATCTTTCCAATAAAATGAATTGTGGATTCAATCCAGTAACATTCTAGTACCAGGCCCTGTGGAGGCACAAGGCCTCCCATTTTTTTTATGAAGTTTTAATGGCTTTGTCTCAGTTTTCAAAGATGTATTGTTAGGGAAGGATGCCCCACGGATGTCTGGCTAGGCAAGCAGGGTTTTGAACAGGAAGGGCACACTTGAACAAAAGGAAAATCACAATGTACTTATGGTCTTTGGCTCCAAGTAAAATCTTGCTTTCCTTCCATGCCACATCACGAACAAGATTTTTGTTGTAGAAATAGCAAGGCAATACAACCACTGGTTGCATTTTTTCCATGACAAGAAAAAAAAACAATTCATACCTCTACCCTGGAAAGTCGGAGACTACGTCTCCAGAAACGTCAACAAGATTGACGAATTTGTCAACCATTTCAAGAAATTGAACCTAACATATGTTGAAAGGATAAAAGGGTTCGACCCTGATAGGATTTTTCGAGAACAATTACTGGAAATTGGATTTAACAACTCTTTTATCCATAGACACCTCACCCAAGACAGGGACAATGATGACAACAATCCTGCTTCTGGCGATTGCGACACACACACATTGCAAAGCGCAACTGAATTGTATAGACAACAGGGAAAAGTATCCAGTGAGAAGAGTGCCCAGTCCCCCGCCAGCACTCCCAAGAGCACGACATCACAGAGCATCGCTTCAATGGCCCACCCCAGTAAGAAAGAAACCCAGAAATCTTTGAATGGAGGATATAATAACCCTCCTCGCATGAAAATTGATAGTTCTCACAAAATTCCACTGACGAAGAAGAGAAAAAACAATGCAGGGCAGGCCGACGAACCCAAAATTGAAAGTGAACAGGTGCAATTTGAAATTGAAACTTAGCACATGCACAAAATTGGGTCGTCCGCAGGGGAAATAGTTGAGACCAAAATTTTTTACGAAGACGAATCCTTCGTATTCCAGAGCGTTGTTTTTGAAAGCCAATCTAAAAGTATGGTCATTGAAAAGAGAGATGTAACAAACAGGAAAGGAAAATCTCGCACAGATATTAACTTTAGGGAAATGCGGCCATCCCAAATATCCATATTTCACCAAGTAACCAATGATGCTCTTCATGATTCAATTGGAGGAATTGAAGCGGAAAATGCCATAGTGAAATAATGCATCAACGAATTTGAGCGGGCTTTCATTGCAACCCCAGAATTTGCCAGTACTTTAGAAAAAAACGTGTCTGCTACCACTGCAACCAAGATGAAAGTATCCTCCACCCTCCTTGCATGCTCTAGAGCCCTTGTAGACAATAACATCAACAAAAGAATGCAGCTAGTTGTTGAATCCTAGGAAACATCGCAAAATATAGTTTCCTTCGGAAAGAAGGCAAATGATTTGCTCGAACATTTGGAGGCGAGTTTAAAAAATTATCAGCGTTTCTATGAAGAGGTGCTAACCCATTTTTCCAACTATGTCATCAACACATCAGAACTGAAAAGAAGACAAGAGAACCTCCCCTCCCCAAAGCGGACCAAAAATGTAAAAGAATGTTGGAGAAAGAAAGTTGACAACCTAGAGCTCATTGTCGAATCATGTAAACAATCCATATCAGAAAAGGAAGTTTTATTCTCAAGCCTGATCCAAATAGACTTAGCCGGAAGTACCAACGAGGTTCAAGACCCAAACTTAATTCTCAAATCCCTGTCAATAACCAAAGAAACCTTCCATGAACAACTTGATATTTTAAAGGGGTTGTCTTTGAAAAGTTTTATGGCATAGTTGAACATCGTCTAGATGAGCTCGAGCGCTAGGTACTGGACTATGCGACACACAATGAAGAAATTGAACAGAGTCTGCATAGTATTTCAATGGATCTAAGGAAATTAGAAAACGACCTTTACGACATAGAAATATGGGATGAAATTAACATGGCTCCCATGAGAAGCTACATCGAAGAATAGTTCCAACAGAGAATGGACAACCTCATCTAGGAAGGGCAACAGCCGCTCGACAAGACTCCACTGACCATCAACCACAGCAACAAAAATACATCGGCTTCATAGTAAGTCTATACTGACATCTTATTTTCTTTATCAATCCAGTTTAAGTCTATATTGTTATCTTGTTTTATTTATTAATCCAGTTATTACCTCTTTAAATAGAAAACTGTAACCAAAGACTCATAACTTCCAATTTCTTCTTTTCAGGTCTTCCTCTCTATCGTTGCGTACTTCTTCTTTCGACATTCCTAATTCTTGTACCTATTTATTTTTATGGTCTGCAGGAGCCCCAATCCCAGTCTATATGACAAACACATTTAAATTTCCAAAAATATGTAATAGACGTTATTAATTTTTGATAAATTTCCGTGAACCTATGTAACAGACATTATTACTATTCTATTGTATGCTAAAATTTGTGTGTCCAATAACCTTTTAAATGTTTTTGCACCATGTTGTTACTATTATATAGTATGCTAAATTTATGGTGAGCCTTTCTTGCAGGACGTTCTTACTATTCTATTGTATGCTAAATTTATGGTGTCTAGGAACCTATAATTTGATAAATTTCAATTTCTTCTGTTTCCAGGAGCCCTTGTTTTAAAGCAAACTAATATGTAACAAACTATTCTTTTTTTTCATATATTCCAAATAAAACTATTATTTTGTCTCTTTATATATTTATGTGCTCCTACATTTTTATCTTCATCTATGTTGAATCTGAAGACATTATGTTTATTTTATTTCAATTCTTTTTTTTTCTGATGCATATTTTTTCCTGCTTGGTCATTTTCAAAATTAAATATGAGATAAATCAGTCACTCAAATTTGAAATATCATATTTGACATATATATATGTGTGTGTGTGTGTTTCTTTAAATTTCCAGGAATATGTAACACGTTTTATTATTTTTTTTTATAAATGTCAAAAAATTGTGTTCACTACTTTTTTTCTACTCACATATATAGAGAGTATGTCATTTCTTCCATCTTCACCTTAAAATTCAAATAGTCCATAAATCCTCTTGTCAATTTGTATATCGCGGAACTCTGGGTGCTCTTTGTAGGCCACGGAACAACATAGGCCCAATTTTCACCCCGCCAGCTCAAGAAACCGCGATCCAAAAACTGGCTAAGTATGGAATGAGGGGTTCGTGCATGATATATAAAATTGCATCCCCATACTTTATAAAAGTACATATTTCATATGTATAAAATTAAATATCCACTTTATAAAATTACATATTTGGTATGTATAATTTATGTTGTCCAGGAACCTATAATTTGATAAATTTCAATTTCTTCTGTCCAGAAGCCCTTGTTTTAAAGAAAACTAATTCGGGAATGCTAATTTTTTTGTTCTTTTGTCCACGAACCTATGTAACAGACGTTACTACTATATTTTTGTGTTTTTTGTCCACGAACGTATGTAAAACGAATGTAAGGAAAACCAATTCGGGAATGCTAAATTTTTTTGACACGAGGCAATTAAAATTCAAATAGTCCGCAAGTCTGATTGTCAATTTGTATATCGCGCAACTTTGGGTGCTATTTTTAGGGCACGGAACAAGAGAAGCCCAATTTTCAGCTTGACAACCCACGATCCAAAAACTGGCTAAGTATAGAATGACGGCTCTGTGCATGCTCTATAAAATCTCATCTCCATACTTTATAAAAGTACATATTTCGTATGTATAAAAGTAAATATCTACTTTATAAAATTACATATTTGGTATGTATAAAAGTAAATATCTACTTTATAAAATTACATATTTGGTATGTATAATTTATGTTGTCCAAGAACCTATAATTTGATAAATTTCAATTTATTTTCTGTCCAGGAGCCCTTGTTTTAAAGAAAACTAATTCGGGAATGCTAGTTTTTTTGTGTTTTTTTCCATGAACCTATGTAACAGACATTACTACTATTTTTTGGTGTTTTTGTCCACAAACGTATGTAAAACATATGTAAAAAAAACTACTTCGGGAATTCTCTTCAACTTCCTACCCACGTGTCTGTACTAGGTCGCATTTATTCCCATTCCAACTTGGCAGGGACTACGCTGTCATACAACACTTGTTTTATTTATACAATTTGACTAATAAGTTGATATACACATTAATATATGAACTTATATTTCTCTTGTGAACACTAACACACTTTTAGTATGTCAAAAGCATGTATTTTCATCAAACATATTTATATAGTTATGTTCTTTAGTAGATAATCTAAGTTTTAATGAAAACCTTGAGAGAGAGTTATTGACTCTCATTGCAAATTGAATGTTTTAGTTTTAGACTTTCATTCATATTATATGACAACATCACCAAATATATTTCCTTGTTCAAAATGATATGATAAAAATAATTCTTAATATAATAATCCAATTCGACATGGCTTCTAAAGTGAGGCCATCAAAAATGGTTTGCTCATTATTTTTATTCTTATCCCATGCAAGTGAATTTTGTTCTTGAAGATGAATTGAATATTAATTCTTAAATATGTAAATTCATGGTGTGATAAGGAAATTTTTATGTTGTTAATGTTGTTCATGGTTAATAGGATCTACTAATGTCTATGTGTTCTATGTTCATGTGAATGTTTTGAATAGATATTTTTGTATAATCCCTATTAAATACAAGTTGAGTATCATTGATAACTAAAAAATGAAAGTGATTGTTTGCATCATGTGCCTATAGGTCATGCATAAATGCCTTGCCAAATTACTATTTTTCTTATTCTAGACATTTGTGAATCAATGAAAATGGGTAACAAATTTGTGACACAAATTGTAGTCGGGATGTGAAGTGGTGTTTTCTTGGTTGAAAACAAAATTTCTATTGGTTGGAAATATGTTATAAACATTTAATTGAAAACAGTTTTTAACTAAAAGTTAAATTTAACGACTTAATTATTTTTATTGAAAAAAAAAATTTACGACATTTGTTTATGGTTGAAACATATTAGAATATTTGATTCGAAAAAACTCAAAAACATTTTTCACTCAATTTTTTTTTCCTAAAATAACTTTTTGGATGAAAGAATGTTCTATATATATGAGTTGTTGAAACTATTCATCCATTTTTTCCCCACAATTGTTATCGCCACTTGTTCTATTCTTGTATTCATTTCTCTGGTTGTTCTATTCATTTGCTCCATCTGGTATGTTGGTATATTGGTCGATTTGATCCATGAAACTACTAAACTATTGGTGGATATATTTGGTGTTGATGATTTTGGTTTGACTCACCTACTTCCTTGTTCACCTACCCACCTATTCATCTGTTCACTTGCCCACCTATTCACTTATTTAGTTTCTCACCATTGGTCTAGTAACAATTTTTTGTATGCTAGTGGTTGGCTCAACTCGCCTACTTGACTTGGTTTAGCTTGGCTCACTAGTTAGGCTTAATGTGGCTCACTTGTTTGGCTTAGCACGACTTAGCTCACCTACTCTCATGTTCACCTACTAGGTCCCACTGCTACAATACACTAGATTGACATCACCTCTAGCATTTCCCTATAGTGTATTTTTTCTTTTCAATTCAAGTCTTCATGATGCACTAGTAAATGCTCTTGGGGCGATTCATATGTTCACCTACCCACCTATTCACCTGCCTCAACATTCGTACGTTGGAAATTTTGTTGTGAAGATAATTTTGGCTTGACTCACTTGTTTGGATTGGCTTATCTATTGGCATCAACTTGGCTTGGATCACCTACTCAAATGTCCACCTACCAAGTCTCATTATTACAATACACTATATTGGCATTGCCTCTAGCACCACCCTATATAGTGTTTTTTGTATTTTAAATTAAGTCTTCATAATGCACCACACAATGCTCTTGGTGTTGTTGTAATTTGTGTCACATTAGCAGTGTACCATGAATATTATTATTAATTTCAATGTGTGCCCCAATTGTCATTGTCTTAGTGTCGCAATCTGTGCCACTTAATTGATATTTGCATCATCCTATCATCATGTGTGATATAACAGAACACCCATAACATTGTAATTGCATCATGTTTGCATCAGACATGTGGTGTTTGCATCTATGTGGCATCATTTTGCTATGTATAGGTATTATACTTGTGTTATCAACTTTTATTGCATCTCTTGGGTGTTGTACTTGCAATATGCACATAATTTGATTTATTTTTTGTCAAGTTTCTATATATAGGCATCATTAGTAGCATCACATAGATTGATGAAAATCTACATTATCAACATTTTACCATTGTATTTGTAATCTTCTTACATTTTTCATTTTTTTTGTGGAGTCATACTTGCATCACTTCGATATCATTTACACATTAAATGTGTTGCTAATGCATCTATATTGCATTGATTATGTATCTCTATTTTGTTTTGTGATTGGTGGAATCAACAACAAGTCATGCACATACTTGCATCACATGGGGTCGTGTTATCCGACTGCTACAACTATAACCTCCAGGAATGCCAACGCAGCCCCTCACATGGCACACAAGGTAACTCGATGGTTTCAAACCAATGACTTCACATAACAGAGTGCCTTAACAGTACACTCCATGACTGATTGTTCTACAACTCGGGGGAAAGATTATGTATCTCTATTTTTATTATTATTATTATTATTATTAATTTTAATAATTTAATTATTATTAACTATCCTTATTATTTAAAAAATATTTATTGTAATGATAATTATTGTTATAATTATAATTATAATTATAATTATAATTAATTATTGTTATAATTATAATTATAATTAATTGTTAATTAATGATTATTATTTTTATGGTAATTATTATTTTTATTGATAATACTGATTATTAGTATGCATATATTTTATCATAGTAACATTCAATCAATTTCACACCATGAAAGAAAAAAACCATGTATATATAAATGCAATTATAAAATTTTAAATTTAATTGAAAAATAACTATTAATCTCTAGATATTGAGACATTACAATTCTATTATTATATTATTGTTATCATTATTGATTAGTTAAGCCCCTTAGTGGTAAATTGTACCTTTTTCTCATATATATACTAAGGAAACTTAGTTTTAAAGTTGATCTCATCTTATGCATTTGTTATATTGTAAAAGGAGGTTGACCCTCAAAGAGGCTTATCATTCACTCATCTCTTGTATTCTCAAGGCATGGAGTCACTTCTTCTTCTATTTGTATGCTATTTGGGTATTTGGTGCATAACATTTGGTATCAAGAATTTATGGTCCTTGGTTTGGCTCCTTCAAAATGATTCATCCCACCATTGTCACTATATTTTCTTTGGAATTTTTAGATAAAAAAAGTTTTAGGGCACTATGAAGACATAGAAAAGTACATTGGATCAAAATTTTATATTTTGGTTCACTATACTTTTCAACTTATAGGTTGTGGAAGTTAGGGTTTTTGACTAGTCTTAAATAGGTGTTCTTGGTAAGATAGTCATATCGAATCTAGTGAGCTCCAAATTAAGTGAAAATTGTTGCATTGAACAGGGGACATACCATAGTATTTCAGATCCAAAAATCATAAATAGATCTAAAACATTGGACACATGGCAAGATTTAAAACTTCACTCTCCTCAAAGGGCCAAAAATAGCAAGTTTAGGGAAAGTTGCCATAACTTTTTTTTGAAACTTCATATTTGATCAAACCTATGACATTGCAGAGAGGACACATTAGGCTACTATAGGGTAAAATTTTAAACTCAAAGGAGATAAAATTTCATATATAAATCAGGAGAAAGGTCAACCAACAAGATAGTCTCCTCATTAGGTTTTTAAAATCCATGGTAACGTGAAATTAACATAATTTTTTACTGGAAAATCTGTTTTGTATTATTTAAAAAGTGTGATGAAGAGAGAAAATAAATGAATTATAGGTAAATATTGCTTTTGGGTCACATGGAAAAGTTTTTGCACATTTTTTACACCCATCTAGGAGCTCATCATTAACACCAAAAGATAATCGAAAGGTGGAATTTAGGATGTCCAAGTTTGAAGAGGAAACCTCATAGGAGCTCATCATTAACACCAAAAGATAATCGAGAGGTGGAATTTAGGATGTCCAAGTTTGAAGAGGAAATTGCACGCTTGAAAGATAATACATTATATATATATATATATATATATATATATATATATATATATATATATATAATTGAAGAGTTTAAAAGGGATTTAAAAGACATGAAGGGGGATTTTGAATGAGCTATGACTAATCCATATGATTAATTCACCTCCATCAAAAGAGGATAAGTAAAACAAGAGGGTTGAGTCCCAGTCATATATTGAGAAAAGTAAAACACAATTGGAGAACGAGAAGTTTGAGTCATTGATATTTGATCATTGATCACTCTAAGATCTACATTGTCAAGGGTTTAATTCAAGATTAAGAAACTACTTCATTCCCGAGATTGATATGAGAAAGTTTGATAGTAACAATCCAATAACATGAATATTCTGGATGGAGAAATTATTTGATCTTTTCCAAGTGCAAACTTTACAAAAGGTAAATATTACATCATTGTATTTAGAATCTAATCAATTTGTGTGGTATCAATGGCTTTGTGATCGTAAAAATAACTACGTTGACTCCTGGTCTATATTTACAGATGAATTAATAACACATTATGACGATATTAAGAGCAACACCTTCTTTATCCAATTGATAAATCTCACGTGAAGAGGTTTAGTCATGAAGTAACATAGTTACCAACTTAACGAGAACTCTGTAGAGTTCTCATTTTTGGGGGGGTCCAGTTTTTTACCCTGTTTTTAAACATGGTGCTACCGGTAGCACCCCCCTCCCTTTTTAGGTGGTTTTTTATATTTTAAATTTTCCGATACAAAATATTTCCACGTTTTTTTTTTAAATGCTTGTTTTTTCATCTATTTCAAATTGTTCAATTTTTTTTCTCAATGGTGTTTTTCCTCTATTTTCAAATTTGTTTTTGTTCAATGGTGTTTTTAATCATGTTTCCATGCTTCATTCAATGTTAAAAATGATGGACACCATTTATTTTTTTTAAATTAAGATTTTTCATATAATTATGTGTCCTCAATTAATTTATGGTTCCATACTTTTTAAATATAGTGGAAAATATCATTTTTAACACATTTTTTACCTTTATATAATTCATTTTTTTTAATAAATTAAAAACTAAAAAAAAACTAAGAAAACAAAAAGAATTGAGATTAAAAAATATATATATATTTAAAAAACAAATTAATATTTAAAAAAACATTAAAAA